>JAYMFT010162263.1:0-12402 GCA_038088735.1 Panulirus argus | reverse complement strand
TCGATATATATATATATATATATATATATATATATTCTTTTTTTTTTTATTATCCGAGGCCCTTTCTAAAGGCTTCTGCATCCCAAGGCTGTGCTACTTCCAGTCGCAGGGAAATGTAGACTCCTTTGGAGTGAGAAATTCCTGGACGAGACTGTACTCCTAACGGTTCAGCCTCGCCAAAGGTGACTCGTCGTGCAGGCGTAGTCCGGTAACACTTATAACGTCATAGAAGTTCTAACTGTGCTTGATTCTTCGTTAGACTGCAAGAGTCTAACAGCATGCCATCACCAACAGGAGAAAGCAAAACCAAATTGCTTTCTGATTTTACATTAACCTCTTTCCTCAAAATGCATCACCACCAAACTGCCGATTCGTTAGCGACATTAAACGAGCGTTAAACGAGTCGCTCCTACTCTGGTTGTTTCTGCATGAGCGGCGACCCTGGAGCCACTCACGGGCTGGCCTTCCATGATGTCACGTCGCCAGTCAGGCGTAACGCCGGCCTCTCAGAAGCAGAGGGGTGAGTTGTGCCGGGCTCCCGCTCCTCCTCCGTACCTGAACTCAAATGATGTCTGAACTGGAAGGGGAAAATTGTTGTAATGCAAAGTACTGGACGTACGAAGTACTGGTACTGCATATATATAGTTTATGTACTTCAAACCACAGTACCATTTCTTTGAACTGTCTGTCTCTTCTGTCAAATGCTGCCCCGTCTCGATGCGGTCTCTCTCTCTCTCTCTCTCTCTCTCTCTCTGACCCTGACACGCGTCTCCAATAAGCAACGCTCCTCACCCGTCCCCACAGCAAGCAGGCAGGACCCGTGTGTGTTCGACAACTTGCCTTCACCTGTCGTTTGGTTTTCGTCTCTCTCCTTCCCTTTGGATTCTTCAGGAGACCAGTGACACCTTCATCAATATCGTCATTCACTCTGTTTTGTCAACACATAAGAGCGAGAGAGCCACACTCACTGTGGTTAGAGGGTAGTACATGGTATCGCTTAAACGCTATATATGTTTGGGTTAGTATATACTGGACCGAGGCACTGAAGTGCTGGAAGCTGACTGTATGGCAGTAACACGTACGTGAAGTGTACGTAAATAATTAATGAAGGTTACCTGGTTTTTAAGGAAGGCAGGTTGGGTACCTTAACAAAGGGAGGCAGATTCAGCTAGTTGTCCAACAGAAAGATGTAGTTACGTTATCGGACACAATGCCAGATACAAATGTCTTCACAGACAAACGGACCAATGACATATCATTCCTTTTACTTATTTTTTCACACAGTTTTCATTTTTCTTTATCATATCTATATAATAATAAAAATCTAAAACGAATTTTTGCACTTTATTTAAGCAACGACCTGACAATTCTGTCATGCCATAGGAGATAACACTATGAAATTTCAACCTTTTATGCATCTTTTTCACAAGGCAAGATTATTAGGTATCGATTTATGGTGAATATTAGATCACTCTGCCAAATTTCACCCTTTATCTGCAGTATACTTTCGATGCTATCTCAAAACCAAATTACTGGGGAAAATTCATGAAAAATACCATTTAACTTGCAAAAATTTCTCCGCTGTAAAGACGCCATCTGAGGGAGAATCTAAACAAAGCAATCTTTTTTTAGGGGGGTGTTTGGGTAGGGTAACCCTCATAACCATCTTTCCAAATTTTTGAGTTTCCAGCAGGTTCTTGGAATATGTAACAGGAGACTATATCCTTACACACACACAGACACACACACACACACAGCATGACCGAGTACTACAGCTCGGCTGGAGAACAGCACAACAGCTTAGTAAAATATCACAGCCAAGCTGGGGAAAAGCACCACAGCATGGCGAAGCACTAAACGTGTAGCAGATAAATCTCTTTCTAGAATCCATTTGATCAAGTATTTAAAAACTCCCACGAACTTGCACACACAGATATGGATATATCAAGAAAGGACTTGATGGAGCGTCAACCATACTTCCTAAGATCAAGAAAGAAACAAAGGCGACAATAGTGAAGCCTCTCTTGGTGATGTTGAGGCAGAGCACAGACCAACCAGTACAGCAGCTAAACACAAAAATGGCACACATTAAACGTAACACAAAATACACAAAAACGGATCCAAATTAATACCAAAAGAATTAATCAGCATAACATCTTTTTTTTAAGATATACTAAAAATATAATACATTACGGAACACCTTGCTAGTAACAAATCACAGATATGTATCAGGTAAAAGGACATAAACATAGCCACTAGTTCACCATAATGACATACAAGAAATTTTACTACATAAGAAAAGACTGGACACTTTTTATCTGGATTTTATTAAAACATTTGACAATATAAACTACTAAGTATTGTTAAAGAAAGCGGGGAGATAAATCATTAAAGGAAAGCTTGGAAAGTGGATTAATGGTGGCAAATGGAAACAAGCCTGACGAAGTCGATGATGGATGGGCTCTTCGGTGCCCCACAAGGGAACGGTATTACCTTCACAATCCTCTTGGTATTCGTGATGTCAGACACAGACAAGGATGTAAGACAGAGTGTAGTCAGGTGTTGTGCAAGATGATACGGAGAGACCCGGGCATTACACACAAACGGGCGAAAGAACCTGAATGGAATTCATCGAAGAGAAATTTGAGAAAATAAGTCATGGAACTATTGACGGCGCCTTCCTAAAAAAAAGACATGGGGGGAAAGTAATAGCGCAGAGAATGTCCAAGATTTAGATGCTACTGTAGATGAAAAAATAGAATTCAAGAAACACGTTGATAAGACAGTGTTTCCAAGCCAAACATTGAGTGGTATGATAACGAGAACTATCACAACGAGAGACAGAAAGGTAATAACGGAAATGCTGAACGTATGTACAAGAAGCAAAACAGAATACTGCTGGGCTGTATAGTTACCAAATAAACAGAGGGATATCAATTAGTTATAAAGAACACAGGATAAAGAACACAGGAACTCTTCACAAGCAAGACCGATGCTCTGGAACACATGAACTACCACGAGAGGCTGGCAGAACTTGAACCCGAGAGTGTGGAGAGGAGCAGGGTGAGGTACGCGATAATATATGCATGGCAGCAAATAGAAGACATGACGAACGACGTTATAATTCTGAAAGCATCTCTGCAGGGAAGATCTAGAATTATTAAATCGAAAACAATTCCTGGGAACAAACTAAAGATTATTTGATGAGAATATAAGAACAACCTGCAAAACAGCTTCTACGATTATTTACTGCAATACCAGGAGAAATGTGAAACGTGCGTGACGGGGCTGCAGAAACATTTAAAAGAAGATCAGTTTAATGGCTGAAGTCAGTCCCTGATGAACTTAGAAATGACAACTATTCAAAAAGGAATAGCGGCCGGGAGACGCGAATTAGAATCATTCACGGGGCAAGACATGCGGTGAGCGATACGCGCAAACTCAGATATTCCTGTAATATCTCAACGTAGTCGATCGTTGGTACGTGCACACTCCCTCACCCTTAGGTAGTGGGTGGCAGGCAGCCACCGACCAGGGAACTACCGGCGCTACCCACCTGTGTATCGGGAGGGTTTGTGACAGATGAGCTGCGAGCCAGCACTTCAGTGGCTGTCAAATGTCACTCAATTTGACCCAGGTAGCTGTCTCTTCTTTTTGTCTCACTATACATTTACAATAAATAATGTGATTAAAAGCACAAAAATTATCATATCTACAATAGGTAATTTATTTAACTATATTTGATAGTATATATATATATATATATATATATATATATTACAACAAATACCCGGCTGTAGATTTAGTGTTGCAAATAAATTTCACAACATAAAATGCTGCCCAGGTAAATATCGTCTCATCATCACTGTGAATTTAGCCTGAAATTCCGCCAAAAATAACGTGTAAGATATTGACCGGCGATTAACCCCTCACATGAGCTATGATTACAGCGAGATTATCAGGAGCAGATCCACCAGAGGTATGTTGGGGGTCGAGGGAGTGAAGCTCTACTGTCGACCTGCAGCGTCATGTTAGGGGTCGAGAGAACGTGGCTCTACAATCGACCTGCAGCACAGTGTTGGGGGTCGAGGGAGTGTGGCTCTACTGTCGACCTGCTGCATAGTGTTGGGGGTTGAGGGAGCGTGGCTGTACTGTCGACCGGCAGCATTATGTTGGAGATGAAAACAGCGTCGCTCCAGAGTCGACCTGCAGTATTATTTGGCGGTCTGGTAGTCTCGACCTGTAACAATACGTTGGGGTTGGGAAGTATAGCGCTAGTGTCATCCTGCAGCATTACGAGGGGGTAGGGGCAGCTTCGTTCTGGCGTCGACCTGCAGCATTATGCTGGGTAGCGTAGCTCTAGAGTCGACCTGCTGGGGATCAGGTAGCGTCGCTCCTGTGTCGACCTATAACACCATGGGGGTTGGGGAGGGGGAAGAAAAGATGGATAAAATTTCGTAAAATAAAAAGCGAATAAAAAATTCCATGAAGTGGGCTGCAAATAGAATCTTTTTTTAATACAGAAACGTCTCCAGTGTTAAATTTGCCAAACAGGTTTTGTTGAAAATGAAGAATCCGGGAAAATACGTATGTCTTTAGAACAAGACAAAAGAAAAAATCAAATTTCAGAGTAATGAGATAAAGACAAAAGAATAACACTTAAAACTGGCTTTCCGAATCAGTGACTGACACTCGTGTGAGAGATAACTTGGCAGTAACCGTAAGAAGTGGTGAAATTCAGAAATACATATACATATATATATATTGTATTTTTTTCCCATACATGCTCGCCATTTCCTGCGTGAACGAGGTAGCATCAAGGACAGATGACAAAGCTGTAAAGGTAAAATTCCTCACTTGGATCCTTGGTCTGTTCCTTCTTTTGGAGAGTAATACAGGAAGGGAGCTATATTGTCGAATATATCTTTATCTGATCTGACACACACACAATTGTGGCATGAAGCACCTGCAATTTCAAGGTTTTACAAATTTCCACACAACTGATACTGATACAGATAGTTTGTCTCTTCTGATCCTCGAGGCCATATGTATACATATTTTTTTTTTCTTACGCGTCTCTCACGTATTCACGTGAATGTGCAGTTTAGCGTGTGCGCTGTTAGGTATTGTGGTGTGGCTGGGGTGGCCATCGTCGGCATGACACCAACACCGCCGCTACTCTCAGCACCCCCCAGCACCACCTCCCCTATTCTCAGGCACCCCAGCATCGCCACTGCCATTCCTGGGCACCTCAGCACCACCACCACCACTCCCGACATCCCAGGAACACCACCGCCACTTGCGGCACCCCTGCAATGACGCAACCACCACTCAAGCAGCACCAGCTGTAGACACATGCGCTGTCGCCGTTGGGCAGAACGGGAGCGCCGTTGCCACCACCACAGTCCTTACCATCAGCTCCAACCATTCGATCTCCGTCAACCTACACGCACACGCACACACGCGTACACACACACACACTAGAGTCAGCAGCGAGCCAACATCTGCTCCCACAGGGCCGGCCTGGCCACTGGGTGTCGACTCATGAATATTTAAGAGGCTAGTGATCGCTAATGAAGAGTGCAGATGATGGGGAATGTGGCTGACCGGGTGTGCGTGTGACCGTGTGTGTGTGTGTGTGTGTGTGTGTGTGTGTGTGCGATCTGGGAAGTCATTTCTATGCCAGGGTGATCTAGGGCTGGGCTTTTAGACATCAGTTTATGCAAACCTTTCGTTCTGAATCATTTACTATTTGAGCTCCTCTCTGTTTCCGTCCACTTAAAAAAAATTCAACTGCATGATTTAGTAGTAACTCTCGTGTGTCTAGAGAGGCTGAGACTTTCCGTGCAATTCTCTGGCGACTAACCGACGAAGCACAGGCCAAAAAACACCAGAAGAACAATTAATTTATCTTTTCTTTCTACACATCAGCTACAAGCCTGCTGAAGGCAACACCTCTGTCGTTTAGATAATTGATAACACAACATTTCCACTAGTTAGACCACGCAATACTCGGCAAGCTGCTGCGTCACATGATTATTGTGTGGCCATCGGCAACTCAAGAGCGTGCCGTTTTGATACCTGCTTCTTTCCCTACACGTCGAAGCCTTGGAACTCTCTACCTTCTCATGTCTTTCCCAATAACTATGATTTGGCTCATTTCAAGAGACAAGTTTTTCACTTTCTCAAAAATTTGTAAATACTTTCCCTGTCTATTTTTCCCCTTTCTCAATTCTCTCTATATTTCAATTAAGGTCCGTCCTTGATGTGGACTTCTGTCCGTGACTGGAGCCTTCAACATAAAAAAAAAAGAGAACAAAATTCGAGGCCCCCGACACTGGAGATTGGCATAAAAAGGATTCGAAACGTCAAGCCCGGAGTGGGAAAGCAAGGGAGAAGTTTCAGGAGAAAGTGGGGGGAAAAAGAAAGGAGAGGAGATGGAAGGAAAAGAGGTATTGAAGCAGAAAACGAATAAAAAAGAAGAATGGAGGGATAGCGAACAAGACCAAACGAAAGAAATCAGAAGACGAGGACAGAAATAGGGACGAAAAAGTAGAAGGTAATGATGATCAAAATGAAGGAGCTACGAAGGAAGAGGAAGAAGGAGTAAGCGTGAAGTGAGCGAGCTGCAAGTGAGCAGAGGACGGCCACCATCCCGACCTGAGCTGTGGCACCGCCGGTGTGTAAGGAAGGGTGTGTTAGAACGTCTCGCTACGAGCCCTGGCATCACATATCCTCCGGCAGCATACCGTCTGGGCCCTGTGTATTCTACGGACACCTGCCATCAGATATACTCCGGCAGCATACCCTGGACGCTGGCGTTAGATATTCCCCGTCAGTGTGCCCTGAGCCCTGGCGTCGAGATATCTTCCAGCAGAATCTCCAGGCCTCTGTGTCTCCCACGGACCTGCGAGCCTTTTAAGCGCCACCCCCTAACCCTCGCCTCTGAGCAATCACCAGCGCTGGCTTGCCTCATGAAATTCCCCAACCTCCTGGTGACCATGACCCTCCGTCACTGCATGGTAGCCACCAACAAACCCCATCATTTAACCTCTGGCTTCGTCAGGAGGTACCACACTAGCGGCCTCACCATACGTCCAATGGGTCTTCAGATAAACCCAAGTTCCCTCAAACGTTTGAAAACGTTCATTTGCTTAATCGACGTCTCCTGAGTACCCTAATGCCATTGGCACTGCCTCGCCCGCGAATGAGGGTAACAGGGACTTCTCATGCCACGCCGTGGTTCGTTTCATTCACAAACCTCATTAAGATTTTCCTGGAAATTCTACGAATTCATTTCGTGTTGCAGGCAGGTGACCCATAACCTGCTCAAAAGCTATGCATGTTCGAGCACCGCGGCCGACGCTGCTCACGAGGTTCTCCAGCGAGTGATGGTGTTGGTGCAGGGCTGACGGGGAGGTCCTCCAACGTCGTCTGCCGGTGGCGCTGGAGGGAGAACGGAGGTGAACGGCTGCCGAACACACCGCGGACGACGCCTGCCTGACACGTTGGCGGGGAATCCGTTCCACGTTCGACCGTTCCGTCACGGATGAATCAACCCCATTGCCCAACGAATTATTCGTTGCGAAACTCTCGAAATAGGACGAACGTTGGAGCATAACATTTCTCCGTCGCCTGGGGAAATCTTGCCTCGATTATGGCAATAAAATTAGCCGTAAAGAAAATCGGTAATCCATTTGGAGTGAACGACGCAGCGTCGGCATGAGCGTGCCCCCGTCCGCTGCCTCAGGAATTACACGGAAACGCCGCGTGTGATTTTAACGCAGGTGTAAGTACCCATCCGGACCCGAGGAATACGAATGCGTCCATTACGATATTAACGACCCGGCGAGAGTTCATCCATAACACTGGCTCACTGGTTCTCAAGAAGCACTGTCGAAAAGAAATGAAGGAGAGCATTTTTGCCTCAGGCAATGAGCTTACCCGAAGAAAAAATTTTCTCATTTGTCTTATTTTTTTTTTGTCAAGGTAAAACTGGTAACTTAACGAGTGAAAGTTTCGTCTCTTCTCCTTTTGAATGAGTATAATTGTGGTACTTTATAATTTTACATAGCCGCTTATCATAAAAGTTTTTTTGTTATAAGAAAATCAATGAATTTCTTAAGATTTCCTCTCTCAGAAACACTCGTACAAACACTGCCGTTACTCAAACTCTGTTCTCAAAAGACGAATGTGAGTAGGGGAGTGTGGTGAAAGATGGAAGGTTGTGGCTGGGGGTGAGGGATGTAGGGTTGTTGGTGAGGGGCTTACGGTTGTGGTTGTGGGTAGGGAGTGTAGGACTGTTGCTGTAGGTGAGGGGTGTAGAGTTGTGGTTGTGAATATGTCATGAGGAGTGAAGAGTTGTGGTAGAGTGGTGATGAGTGCAGGGTTGTGGTGGTAGTGTGGTGACGGCTGTGGTTGTGTCAAGCTACATCATGGGAATGCCTTGAGGAAGGCGACGACTATGATGAAAACAGTGACGTCGATAATCATGATGACGAAGGTGAATGCGATTATTTCATCTATCTTTCCCATTATCTTTCACACCTCTCCCATTCAGAGAGGATAGGTCAGGTACACGCTGTCTCTCACTTCACACACACACACACACACACACACACACACACACACACACACACATACACACACACACACACACACAATCAATAAGAGATGGTGCACCACGACTGTAAACTCCCTACCTGTACAGTACAAACAGATAATTAGAAAGAGGTAATTAGAAACAACCTCAAACCATACCGAGTGAGTTAAAGTGAGTCATGGGCTTTCACATCAGTACAGTCGCTTTTAGCATCTCCCCTTCCCACACTTGTAGACCAAAGACCACTGACTAAAACTTTCCTTATCCTTGTGGGACCACAAATTCCAGCATTTGCCGCGAGGTTGGCGTCCAGAACCAGACGCTACTGGAAGGGACGTGAAATTCCGGGGGAAGTATCGAGACAGACAGCCACCGAAGCCACAACGTCAGGATAAGAGCATTTCCTCCTCCTCCTCCTCCTCCCGGTCATTACTTCTACGTATGTAGATTTGCCTCCTCTCCCTGCCCCCAGACCTCCTGCCTCCCTCTCCAAGGTCGAGCTGTCCCATCCCCCTGCTCCTAACCATAGCCAGAGGTGTCTTCCTCGTGACGTCAGCACATCCGGGTATCCTCATGTGACGTCTGGACGTCAGGGGTATCCTTCGAGTGACATCAGCACGTAAGAGTAACCTCGAGAGACCTGAATGCGTTTAAGCGTTCTAAAGTGATGTCTCGACATTCTGGTGTTTTTAGACGACTTCACTAAATCTGGGTATCCTTCAGTGATGTCACTGTAACTGGTTATCCTCAAGTGATGTCACCACATACGGACATCAACAATTCACCTCACCACGCCTGGTTATCCTAAAAAGATTTCACCACACTCAAACATCTTCACATGACGTAACATCCTGGGTGTTCTTACGTCACAGCACCCGCGGAACCCCCTACAGAACTTCACCACATCCGGGTGTTCTCAAACGATGTCAAGACATCCGCATACCGTCAAGTGACATCATCGTACCAGGAAATGTACAAAAGACCTTTTGACTGGTAGAAAACTACAAATCTTAGGGGAGGTGAGGGTTCAACCTAGCGCAAGGCAGACTCACTTACTTACCTGGGGCTCTGTGGCTTCGACATGCGATGTGAATACGACATGACGTAGGGCGGGTTCAACCTGACGCAAGACTGGCTTGTAGCACCCGGGTCTGAACTGCAGTAAGAGTGGATTCATCCTGCAGGTATGTGGACTTCAAACACCTTGGGGGTTGTTTGGGTTCTACCTGCAGCAAGGTAGAATACCAAAATGCCACGAGGTTCTTTGGGGTTCTACCTGCACTAAAGTAGACCTAAATACCTCGGGGCAGTGGGGGTTCTACCTGCATCCAGGCAGACCCAATACACCTGGGCCACGCGTGGGCTCGACCTGCAGGACGGGGAGACTCATCCATCTTCCGAGGGACGGAAGCTTCAGACACATGTGAGGGGTCATGTCTTATTATGGAGAGCGGGAGATGGGGAGGAGGTCAGGAGGTGAAGGTAGGCCAGGGGGAGAGAGGGGGGAAAGGAGGGCAAGCATTAGGGCGACTGAGATGAAGGCGGAAGGTTGGCAGGTTGAGGGTATAGGGGCAGGCGGGTGGCTGGGTGACAGAAGAGAAGCAAGCGTCACTATCTCTTCTGAACGCCAATGACGGACGGACGCGTCTCCCAGCGCTTGGAGCAATACTCGTAAAACGTAAAGAAAAGACGAGTCTTGAATCAGACTACATCTTTCGTTGCTTCACGCCACCGTCTGGCACGGTGATCATCAAGGCAAAGGATAAATATTCATTAACTTGACCTCTAGCGGAGGCTGAGTAAGTACCAGTAGAGCTCGCTTGTCCTCATCTCCATAGTGACGACACTCCCTCCTCTTGCCTCGGCTGCTGTGGGTCCTGGTTGAAGTACAGTATAACGCCAACAAGTAGCCTACACACCCTCCCTGCTGCTTCTACTCTTAGCCTCGCCACCTGTTTCCTCTGCTGAGACCATTTACCCAGCAGGTTGATCCCCTCTCCTGCTCTTTGTGTGGCCCTAGGGTGGGGCGGTGGGAGGCAATGAGTGGCCAGCAGGTGGAAGGGACTCGGATAACTACTATAAGTATTCGATTAAACATTCGCCATTAGCCGTCATTAACATGTGAATAGCGCGCGCCTTGTTCCAGTGTGAGGGATGAAGGCTGAGCCCCTCCCAGCCCGGCCACCGGCCCCTGCTACCCGCTCCTGCACCTCTTTTGCCATCCTTTGCTGCTGCTGTTGGCGGCAGGGCGGTGCTGGGAGCAGGGGGCGGGGGCGGTATGGTAGTATCCATGTATTCTTCTGCTGGACGTGGAAAGGGAAGGTTTGAAGCGGGAGAAGGAGGAGGAGGAGGAGGAGGAGGAAGAGTAGGGAGGAGGAGTAGGGAGGAGGAGGAGGAGGAGGAGGAGGTAGAGGGGGAGGGGGAGGGGGAGGGGGTGGGGATTAGGGTTTGTTGAGAGAAAGGGATGCCGCAGGAAAGGGTAGACGAGGGAGGACCAGGGAAAAAAACAACATAAGGACAGGACAATGGAGGCTAGGGAGGAGGTAGAGACTGTAAGAAATGAGGGGAGAGATCAAAGGAGAAGAGGTTGAGAGACTCGAGCAAGGGTGAGGGAGGGGAGGGAAGAGATAGAGACACGTTGATGATGATGCAATGTTCAAATCTCCCTCGTGTATACATCATGAAGCTTTTTCTGTGTGTCACCGCCGAAGGACTGGATCAACCCCTCTTCCTTCCACGAGCCTGGTTCGTCTTGGCAACTTCTCCAAGTCTATAAACTCAACGATGCTACACTATCCATTGTGTCTTCGTAACGTCCTTCCCTCCAGCGGGAGGATACAGACGTTCGTCTACACCTTTTTATGTTTTTTAATACGAGATTTCAGCATTTCTACTTGACATCGTTTCACAAGAAGGTGATTCACAGTCACCCTGGAGGACCTGTGGCCTTTTTGTCTTCGCCCACCTGATGACCTCACGAATGGCCGGAGAGTCTAACTGTGTCAGACTTGAACGGAATCATAACTCTGGGTTGTTGCATTAACGGACGGGTCCGTATCACGTCCTCAGTGACTGGTTACGCTTCATAAATACATACGATAGCATTTCACTTATCCTTTGTCTATGTCTTCTATGTTTTATTTGTCTTCTCTCTAATGCCTTCTGTTCGTCTTCACTTCAGTAATTTCTTCTCTAATTCTTTCCATCTATCTCTTCGTCTATGTCTAAAGCTTCATCTGCTACCATAGCTTCACTCGGTGTCACATATTTGCACCAGACCTACTCCCCTTCGCCAGAACAAGACTTCTCTCCATCACCACCAGCATTACCACCACCACTATCACCACGGACACCCACCATGACTCAACCAGCTAAGCTTTCCCATCTAAGCGTTGTGTGAATACACAAAGGCATTCATAGGACATGTAGAAATACCCATCAGGAAAATGAATCGCGTGAATACGAATTGCAGAGATGTATAGTCGGTGTTATTATACAATAAGAAATGTAGAAATCTATATGTATGATCTATACCATGTAATTCAAGTAAGACTGTTCAACATGGAAATACAGAAAATTATATCAGGATATTTATCAAAATCAAAATCACAGGAATGTATACGAATGAAAATGTGCATTTCTCCCCAAAAAGTGTATTTCGAAAAAATATTATAAATGATATATATATATATATATATATATATATATATATATATATATATATTTCATACATATTCGCCTTTTCCCGCGATAGCGAGGTAGCGTTAAGAACAGAGGACTGAGCCTTTGAGGGAAAATCC
>JAYMFT010162252.1:0-12402 GCA_038088735.1 Panulirus argus | reverse complement strand
TAATAATAATAATAATAATAATAATAATAATAAAATAATAATAATAATAATAATAATAACAATAATAATAATAATAATAATAATAGTAACACAAAAGAGTAAATATAATAGAATTATAATAGTAATACGAACATGAGCCTTCAAGCTCAGTATTACATACATCTAATTTGTTGGAGACTCGAATATTGAAAATAACACAGACGTTTATCTACTAGTCATAATATTAAACCCTTTGCAATATAATAATCAATCATTATTCAATACCAGACATTAGTCATATTATAACTCTACAATACATAATCTATCTCACGTATCAAATTACATTAACAAGGAAGCGATTACCTAATGTTAGAAAGCCATCATATATTTCGAGTTCCGAGAGTAGTATACACACAGGAGCCCCCGGAAATATTACTGACTCAACTAATACGACAATAATATTATCCTTCCACTTACTACAACAAGTGGGTTTTGCAGGAACGACACATGAAACCGTACAAACAGATGCAAGAGAGATGATACAAATACAACAGGATGAAAATACAACATTAATGCAAACACAGTCATTAAATTACGACTAAAGTACGAATAAGATAGAGCTGAACTTTAGTCGCTTAC
Organism: Panulirus argus; assembly: GCA_038088735.1. Taxonomy (NCBI): domain Eukaryota; kingdom Metazoa; phylum Arthropoda; class Malacostraca; order Decapoda; family Palinuridae; genus Panulirus; species Panulirus argus. The sequence continues at coordinate 11,784 of JAYMFT010162252.1, read as the reverse complement.
AATGAGGGCACACAATAAAACATACTGAAGTACAGACAAAAATTCAGTACAACCACAATCCAGTACTTATTCCATCTAGTACAAGTGAGACACTGAGCCATCGGAGCACATATGCCATGAAACGTACAGATATATGGTTATGAATACGATGGTACACAATACTGTGAATAATTACATAGGCTGCTGTTTTATGCAGATGACCTCAAGAGATAGGTCTCCCTCTTTACTGTATCATTCACTGTTACGAGTGACGCGAAATATGCGAGTACATGGGAAAGCTAGACAACAGAAGACCCGATGGTCTATGACGAGGTTATCTGCTGGAGGACAGTACATGGGAGTAAATGGAAAAGCCAGAGGGCGGACCTGTTCCTACTCAATACAGATGGAAAGAGGAGTTATGCAATAGCTACAGCACTTGGGTAGAGGTTCTGTTTAGGGTCGTGGAAGTTCATCTAACGCCGCGACTCCAGCGTATGTGCCTTTGACCTTTGCAAATTCTTATTGGATTAAAATCTGAAGGCCAGAGACTAGATACACGAAAGGATTCACATGGAATGAGAATTTTTTGATGTGATGGAAAGATACTTACGTGTGTGTGTGTGTGTGTGTGTGTGTGTGTGTGTGTGTGTGTGTGTGTGTGTGTGTGTGTGTGTGTGTGTGCGTGTGTGTGTGTGTGTGTAATTACCTACATGTTATTACACAAATACACAATACTTAGGACTAGATTTTGCCAAAAAGTAATACGACCTTGTGGCGTTCACCGCAAGAAACTTTTATGAATAACGAGTCGCGTGAGTTACGTGTTGCAATGTGTTGCCCGTGACAAGTAATGTATGTTTGTGAAATGAATGCCAGCAGCCCTTGTATAAGTGAGGCAGAATGGACAGCAATCTCAGCCAAGGAGGCGAACTTGACAACCACCAAAGTGCTGGTTCACAGCCCTGCGATCACTATCCCTCCCGCTACCGAAGAGGTAGTACCTCCTGGTCGGCGGCGAGATACCACCTACTACCTAGGTGAGAGGAAAGTACCTCCCTCAGTACCTACGACGCAATTTTACCAAAATGGCAGGACTAGCACGTAGCGCTGAGAGAAAGGGAGGGATTATTTATTCAACACAGATTCTTATCAATATGACACGAAGACGTTTCGTGAGGACATGACTGCACTTTAACACCAGCCTCCAGTGCGAATATCAACAAAGCCAGCCAGCGGGGTTCTCGTGACCTGGACACCTGTTGTGCAACACAGCCCAGTGCACGGCTCCTCGTGGGAGAAACAAAATCGAGGTGGGACCAGCTACTAAGCGAGCTGAGGCTTTCTCAGGAGACAGAACCTCCTGAGAGTCTGTACGGTGACCAGGAACCCCCAAAGTACATTTCATCCAGAAAACGGCAGATATTTTCGACAAACTCAACCTATCCCACCTCGACATAAATCGAAAACCTTTAAACAAAAATCCACGCAGCCAATACAAACTCTAAGAATATTGTACCTAACAAACTGATATACTAAAGAAAAAAAAGCTCTACACACACACACACACACACACACACACACACACATCAAAGAAAAATCCAAAGGAAACTCTAATTTCAAATACAATAAAGTAAACGATATCCAGTACCCTATAATTCCCATCAAAGTTCAGGAAATCTATGCAAATCATTGTTAACGATCAACAATCAAGTCCATACAAAGATAACGAACAATAGGAAACGTCTACCAGGTAGAAAATGATGATGATGATAATAATGATAATAATAATAATAACAATAATAATAATAATAATAATAATAATAATAATAATAATAATAATAATATTAATAATAATAATAATAATAATATATCTTCATCACTCTTTCACAGATGAACGACACTTGCGAGGTCAAACTTTCAGGTCTACGCATACTGTTTCTATGTGACAGACGCTTAGGTTTTCTCTTGTTGTATCGGCGACATATCACCCATTTTCTATGCACCCGCTTTACTCCTGGCATTATCGTAACCAGTTGTATTGCTGACCTCTGTTTTCTTTCAGAAGATCGCCGGGATTCCCTGTCTTTGGTCTTTCGTACTGAATTTTCGTAGACTTCTACCACTTTCACTGACTTCAATATCCATAACGGCATTCTTGTCTATCTGACAAAGTAACTCATTATCAAGAATATTTTTGCTTCGCCTCTTAAGTAACATTAAACACTGATCCATCAGCATTCTACGTATCCTCTTGAGGTCACTCTCATATTTTCTCTCCTACTTATTATCGTTCAGTCTCGGTTGTTTGCTTGACTTTTCTACATATAATTTTATTATTTTGGATTTTTTTAATATGCTATCTTTGATTTTCTTTTTATAAATTTTTGTTCTCTTTCACGCCATTCTAGTAATTCTTTGTCAACCTTTCCGATTTCGTTCGTCAAGAGAAGAGCACTTAGTAAGGAACGGATGGAAAGCTATTCCTTACTAATTTGTCTTCTCTTTCTTCCACTGCCTTCTTATCTTTCATTCTTCCATTTTTCTGATGGTACCGAGCCCCTACTCTATCTTTTTCATCTTCTGAAAGAATGCTGCTCTGGTTTTCCCGTTTTGTTCAAAAAGAAATAACATCATTTCAGAATAATTTCTGTCATCGATTCATTCATCTCCTTCCAGTGTGTTGTGTCACACTGGAGGGTCTACGTCACTTACATTTACATCATCCTCTACATTACCAGTTCTGGCTGACAACCCATCAAGGCCAAACCTGGTTGACACACACCGTCAGAAACAAACCAGTTTGCCATAGCGTCAGGAGCAAGTCCTAGGTTACAGATAGAACAAGACAAAGTACACATTCAGTAACACAAACTTTACCTTCAACGACATAATTTGCTTTGGAAAAAAAAAAATACCGGGTTTACCGAAAGATTAAAATATAAATCAGTGCGCCACACAATCATTACCGCCAAATCGTAAGAAGCAACGAGCTCAATACATATATAAACGAGTGTATGCTTTACGAAAACATTGACAATACGAGCTCATTAACCATGGCGAGCTGAAACCCCGTTGTCAACCTATCCAACCCACCAAATCTGAGCCTTCCCTCCCACCATGTAAATTATTTACGTGAAATTCATTACTCGTCAACTTTGGCGATTACGTCGTCAACATCCATAAGCTCTCATAATTCCTCCTAATGAGACTTTTAATTAGGAAATGAGTCACCCCGAAAGTTTGCAGCTCCAACATTTAGCGAAGAGATTATCATTTGTAAGAGGATATTATCAAGGGCCTCCGTAATTAACACTAACGACTACGAACCCTGCCCACATCCAACGCCCACCGCCATCACTTCCAACACGTCAGGCGCAACACACGGAAACAACCAGACAATTCACATCCTGTGTCTTGCAGCAACACTATTTCAGGGTAATACCTCCAGGGACAACACAGGTAGTGGTTGGCTGAGACGGGTAACCCTGGACCATGGAACAGATGGGTAGTAGCTTATCCGGTTGAGATGATAATCATAAGAACAAGGAGAGACGAGAAACTGTTCAATACCACGACCAAAATCATCACTGAGAATAAGGTAACGCAGGACTCTCCGGTCCACGAATATAAAAAGACTCTTCCGTTTCACTTTCACGTCAGTCATTTTTTTCCCAGATGTATTCAATATACAGAGCAGAGACAATGGGTAGATAAGCTTGCATAAACGCGAGGGAACCTGTTGCTTCACGACACCGTCTGGCGAGGGAAGGCTCGCCCCCTGAATACAAATGTCAACACAAGACTCCTCAGGATGAATACTTCTGACCATCTCGCTCTTCCCTTACCCACCCGCCTCCTTCTCCTCCCCCTCCTCTCCTGTTTCCTTTCCACACCTTCTCTTTCACATATACCACCCATTTCCTTCTCATCTGTTCCCCATTTCCCCTACCAATCTTCCCCCCTGCCCTTCCAAACTACCATCTTTGAGACTACCCGTGTCCTTTCCATTTTGTTTCCCCATCAAGCTATTCAGGCTAGAGTGACGCCTCCTACATTCTACCTTGGCTCCTCTTCTGTCTCATTCCCCGTCCTCTTAAGGAACACCTCTCTCCCCTCCAATTCACCCCTGCCCTCCAAAGTCTTCACGGGCCCTATTCACCCCATTTCACCTCCAGTCACCCTCTCTCGCTTCCAGCCTGACGCCGGCCGCGGATCACCAGTCTCTGTGGTCCTACAATGGTGCAGAGATCAGGGAAGGAACACACCATCCGACCCTCTCCGGAGGCTCCCCTCGGCCACAGTGCATGTGGCTGTCAACCACAGTGGTCTGCCTCGGGCGCCGGGGAGAGACTTTGTAGCACTCGCTCTTCCCTTGTACCTGCAGGAAATATGGAGAGGAGAGCTTCGCTTTCCATCACACGAAGGCACGACCCTTCAGCACAAAGGCACGACCCTTGGATATGATGGGCTGGCCTCTGACGTCAAAGACCAGGACATTATACCCATTGTTCGCATCGTCGTCCTCAAACATCGTTCCTTCGCAATTACCGATGACAACGCCTTAAGGGCTCGAGGTGAAAGTGTTCGGGCATAAAACGACACTGAACGTCTGAGATGAAACAAGCCAGAACAACTTCAGGACTGGGCCTCGCACATGTCTGAGGAACGATCTACATTTTTTGTCAAATTATTCAAATGATTATAACTCCTGCGTTTGAGGAAACTTGATCTAATAAGACGCTGGCATCTGTCATCGACTAAACTGCCTCATTTGAGCGACGAATTTTCGTTCTGTAACCTCAGGCTGCATCTCAGCAATCTACATTTTTTCAATCATTCAAAACAAACTTCTCTTCCTTTTCATCAATGTTTAAAATAACGAATGAGAGAATATATCATTAGTATATATTAACACACCCAAGGGGTGGACGGACCCCACTCCTAGGTAATTACTTTCCACAAAAGCTTCCTAGCTGTGTACACCTGCCTCATCCCACGTACATGGGAACGGACGGACATACACATACAGGCAAACTACATACAGAGGCCCCACTCACCACAACCGACAACTTTGATAAAAATGATAAGGAAGTCTTTAACCCTTACTCAGTCTGTCGTTTTATGAACCGTACCTCACAACAGGATATGAACTCGTGAAATTCTGAGAAATTTTTTGTTCACCACAAAACAGTTTCTGTACTGATACAAATACGAGCCTTTAACTGACAAATTTATGATAAAATAATACACCCCTCATTGGATTTCTGTACGTTTATGATTTTGAAAGAAGTGAGAAATATATCTGGCATTACAATTTTTCTTACGTAATTCTTAGTTACAAGATTTCCATAGCAACATACATTACCCATATGTTCAGCTCGAGAACTATATTCAATTATAATCAAGTAGAGAGTAAAAAAAATCTCATGCACCTATCTACGGCGAGAATACATCCTAGCGATACAAAGTCCGTTATGTTCACAGAGGCAGTGTCAGCGAGGGAGCACCTGAGTCTCTCCTGACGAAGACGGATCCCCACATAATTCATCCGGGCGGGACAACACGGCCGCCCGCCAGAACACTCTCTTCTGGTCTGTCTTACTCTCCCTCCCCACCACCACCACCACCACCACAGCCACACGCGGGGAATATCACCCTAACTACCCATCACTAGACGAGTCACGCTACGGATACCATTGCGAAAAGGAATTCTGAGAACATATATTCATCCTCTGTTCCTTATACAATGGTCAGTAAATGCTCACGAGTCGTACCGTCGTGTCAGTAGATGGCGCTGTGGTCCTCACCATACACATCCCAACAACCTAATCAATACAACCCCCATAACAACAACAGCAACACAACAAGAGCAACACCCGTCGTGGCAAGCTCCCCCCTCTCCACATCAATACCTCTCTACTGTGGGCACCCACAATGCATCGTCTACCCCAACCTCCAGGACCATGTGGTTTCCATACCCAAAGAAAGAGGATTTCTGAAGTATAACTCTAGACTCACAGCCGACGGGGAAGAAAAAACGAAGAACAAAACCTCTATAATATTTTTTTCCCCTTCCAGTCTGGCCTGAGTGACTGGCTGGAAATAGGTTCCAGGCACCGTTGACCAGCCAGAAGGGTAAAGACCACTATCAATATTTCCTCATTTTTTTTTTTGAAAAATAAAAGAAAGATCTCAAAAGTCCGTTTTCTATTAGTGTGTTAGCCTTATGTGCAGATTTTCTCACATAAAAGTATGAATTAAATGTGTCCCTCACTCTGAATACATTTTCGAAGCAGTAGAGTTGCACTAGCAGTGAGACAATGCATTATTACTGTAATCACAGAAGGTTACATCATTACCGGGACAACTGTATGTTGCAGTACTACAAGATTCAAGGACTTGAAGCCTAATTGTCAAGACTCTACGGAATGAGGCGGTGAAGACTCCTGCCGAGGTTGAGAGGTGGCAAGGAGGCTGTCAGAGGAGGTGAGCGCGTTTGCAGTTGCGTGCCTGCACAGCGGAGTCAATGGTGGGGTGTGGGTGGGTGGGTACGAAGGCGTTCTAATGACCCCCTTGCTCTACACACCGCTGTAAACACAGTCGAGCACCATTCATCTCTCTCGATTCTTTACGGCACGCGCCGCTCAGGCACCCAAGCGCAGCCCGATGGGTAAGGGGGAGTGCGTTCACACTCGACCACAATACGAGGCTTCTTCATTCTCACTCCACCAGAACACATCATCATTTTCACTCCACCTCAACGCATTATCATTCTCACTCCACCTCAACACATTATCATTTTCACTCCACCTCAACACATTATCATTCTCACCACAACACAAAACAAGCATTTCTACTCCATCACAATGCAAAACTTTATCCTTCTCACTCCACCACAACACATTATCATTCGTGCCCCACCACAACACAAGACGTTATCATACTTACCTCACTACAACACAAGACATTATCATTCGCACTCCACTAAAAAAAAAAGACGCTATTATTCTCACCCCACCACAACACAAGACTTTATTATTCTCACTCCACCACAGCAACAGACTTTATGACTGCGGGACCTATCGATATTCATGGCCCTTGGAAAAATATGTACAGCCACTTATGTTGTATATAAAGAATCTGTAGACGGAACTCCTTCCATAAATCAAGAGGAGAAGAAAGGAGGAAGAGCAGCGGAATAATGAAGAGGTAAGCAGCACTGCTGAGTGAGGGGGTTACTACACAACAGGATTAAGAGACAGGTTATGCAGACATGTTCAGTAGGAAGTCATGTTACAGCGTTCAGCCTATTGTTATAAATCAATCTTTACTGAAGTTACAAGAGAATTTGACTAAGGAATGATACAGCAGTCAGTACTAATGAGGCGTTAAGAAGCGTTAAGAAATTAAGAAGTTAATTATCATTCAGAGTTTTTAGTACGTAGAGTTATACTGCAGTGTTGAATGTGGAGCTATATGCAGATCATAAACAGTTCTCCAAACATCTTTTCATTAACCTACAATCGTATCTTGTACTGGCTTTGCAGGACAAGACACCGAACCCTCGTGAAAAGAAGAAAAAAAAATGCTACAAGGCATGGACCGGACTCGAGGCGCGCCACTAAGAAAGTTTGACACTCAAAAACACATAAAAAACTTCGTCAAGACATTAATCATAATTTTAAGACATATTGCAACGACGGCCTCGCCGTCATAACGGTAAAGTATCAAACCTCAAACGACTTTCAGAAGATGGTGAAAACCTCCATATTGGGGGGGGGGGGTTCCTCTCCACGCCAATGCTAGTGTCCTCCCCACCATACAACCCACGAATCTATCCACCAACCAACTAAGTAACCTCTTGAACACAACGGTACAGCACTTGAGTACGACGGTGCGACCCTTGGCTATGATTGGCCAGGCATTCATCCTGGCCCTTAGGGGTCAGGTTAAATTCCAGGTCATCATACCTAAGGGTCGCACCGTCGTGATTAAGGGTCGTACCGTCGTGCCCAAGGGTCACACCGCCGTGCTGAAGAACTACCATCAACTTGTGTTCCTCTACGCCACAAATATAACCACTTCACCTGAGAGCCAGTGAGAACTCCCCAGCTCCTACACCTCTCACCAACTTCAGCCCATGGTGGTGGTGGAGTGGCTGAACAACCATGCTGAAAGTTAATCTGGCAAACACCTCATGACCGTAACTAGGCCGGTTACCATTAAAGGAGCTCCCGGAACCTCCCCTCCATCCCTCCCTCTTTCTAACCCAATCAACCCCTAATTATACTGCCTCTTCCTTTTTGCCTCACCACTTGGGAAATTTTGTAAGTGTCACGGTTGGCTTCCCGCCAGCCTCCCATGCCCTCACGAAGTGATGGCCTCTCAGTTACCTCGATGGGCATTTTGAAGTCGGCCCACGCCCCAGCCACACTGGCCTGGAATCCCGTAGAGTGATACTGGATAAGTTTTATTTCCCTCACAGGGGAATTCGTAAACCAGCAAGGGTTTTAACCGACAGGCCTGTGTGTGTGTGTGTGTGTGTGTGTGTGTGTGAGTTTGTGACCACATCAGTAACACAAGCCTGAGCCGGACGTCGAAATAACCCCGTTCCCAGAGTGTGGCTTCGATCTCGAGGGTAACCAGAGATACAATCACCACACCATCACCCCTCGTTAAGACCTACTGTAATCAGGGTCATGGCAGACAACACCTTCTCCTCTCTTCTAGACTCTGCCTCAACACTTTGACCCATAACAATTCTCCTGATACACCTCTCAAGATATCTTGATACACTTCACCCAGAGCTCCTAGTACACCTACCCAAAACCTACTACATCTAGTGCACCTCGCACGAGCTCCTAGTTCATCTCCCCAAGAGGTCCTTGTACCTCTCCGCAAATGCTCCTAGGACACCTCCCAAGTGCTTCCAGCGAATCTCCAACAGAGCTTCCAGGACACCTTCCCAGCACCAGCATACGTACATATCGTTGATGTTGTGCCAGATTAAAGAAGAAGACGTGAGCTATTGTCAGAAGCTTCCACAGAAAATTACTATCTCCTATAAGACACAAGCTCTCAAAACCACTCACAAAACACTGCAAGCTCCTATAAGCCACATACATTCACATAAAAACTACAACCTCCCACAAGCCAGAAACCATCGCACAACTCTACAAAGTCTCTAATACCACAAGCCCTGACAAAACCCTGCGAGTTCCCGAAAACCACAAGAGTTCACACACCATTACAAGTTCCCACAAGTCAAAAGCCTTCACAAACCATCGCAAGCTTCCGCAAGTCAAAAGGCTTAACAGCACACGATAAGCTCCCACAAGCCGTCACACAACGCCACAAAAGTCTCTACAAACCACAAGCCCTGACTAAACGCTCGAAGCTCCCACAATCCCAAAGCCCTGATAAAACGCAACAAGACTTGGAGAGCCGCAAGCTTTCACAAAATAGCTTAAGCATCCAAAAGGCCGCAAGCCGTCACAAAACGTTACAAGCTTCCATAAGCCATAAGTCTTCACAAAACACCACAAACCACAAGCCTTCAAAAAACACTACAAGCCCCAACAAGCCTCAAACCATACGAAAACTTTACAAGCTTTCATAAGTTACTACCTAACACATGCCACAAGCGCTCACAAATCGCCACAAACCATCAAACCATATGCCCTTATGAAGTACAAGTTCCTACAAGCCATACGTTCTCACTAACAATACAACGACCCACAAGACACAAGCTGTCATAAGACACTATAATCCCCTACAATACAAAGGCCTTAACATAATACTATAACACCCCTTCTAGCCACAAGCCCTCACGAAACGCTACAACCTCCCTACAAGCCAAGAAAACTTACTACAAGCCTCCATAAGCCAGAAACCACTAGCATCCAATACATCCAGGAGGCTAGTCACTGAGTGCTGAAGGAGCAGCAGCGGCACCAGGGGCGACGGCCGTGATGGAGAGGAGGCGGGAGCACGAGACGCTCGAGCCTGCATGTCTAAGACAATACTTGGGCTTCGGAACATGCACCTCGTACATCCATTTCCTTCGACACACACACACACACACACACACAAGGGACTGATTCGTCCTTGCATGGAGTACTGCTCCCACATTTGGGGTGGTTCTAGCTCTGTTTCCTTACTTGATAGAGTCGCGTCGAAAGCGATCCGACTTATAAACTGTCCCAGGCTAACTTCCAAACTTGACCCCCTTGCCCTACGCCGCAATGTTGGTTCACTCTCCCTTTGCTATAGGTATTACTTTGGCTTTTGCTCCCGAGAGCTGGCTGCTTGTGTGCCCCCACCACTAGTTAGATCGCGCAATACTCGGCAAGCTTCTGCGTCACAATTATTGTGTGGCTATCGGCAACTCAAGAGTGTGCCGTATTGATAACTGATTCTTTCCCTACACGTCAAAGCTTTGGAACTCTCTACCTTCCCAATAACTATGACTCAGCTCATTTCAAAAGACAGGTCTTTCACTTTCTCAAAAATTCGTGAATAATTTCCGTCTTCTTTTTTCCGTTTCTTAATTCTCTCTATTTTTCAATTAGGGTTCGGCCTTAATGTGGATTTGAGCCTTCAACATGACAAAAAAAAAAAAAATTCCTCCTGTAAGCCTAGTCCATCAGTTTTTCTATATCCTCTTGAAGCTGCAGATGTTCAATTTTTATAATAGATATATTTCCCAACTTAGTGCCGTCTGCATATTTCGGTATTTTACAATGCAGCCCGTTGTTGAGATCATTGATATGTATGAGAAAGAGAACTGGTCCTAAGACTGATCCTTGTGGCACATCACTTGTTAGGTCTAACCTTATGAGGCTTGACCCTTACGATGGGCTAAGGGAAGGGAGGACCCTGCTTAGGTTTGGGGTTGGGGAAGGTTAGGGCCTTGGAGGGGGTCAGTGTCTGGGGAGAGGAGAGCTGTGCAAGGCTTTGCGGTGTTGGGGAGGACTATGGTGGGGTTTGGAGCCTTGAGGAGGAGTGGGCTGGGGAGGCGTGTGTCGTGCTAATGGGTGAGGAGTGCAGTGGTAGGAGTGGGAGGAGTGTTGGAGCCGGGTTGGTGGAGGGGAGGTCGACCGTCGGGATGGAGGCGGAAATGAAGGGCTGGGCGGGCGATGGAGGTTATATAATGGAGGATATGTTCGTCCGTCCACAAAGTCACCGAAGATGATCGAAGCTTCGAAGCTGGGTTCAAGGCCAGCCGAAGAAGGGAATTAGAGGAAATGATGAATTATAATGTTCAAAGTCCACAAGACAACAATGAACAGGCCTAAATATACAAAAGACTCAGGTGTACAAAACATTACCTTATAAAGAATGTTTTGACAATATACAGTATAACTACCAATCGGTGCCACTCCTTTGCCGTACAGCTAACGCTCTTACAACTCTTCTTCGTCTCTTTCTCAAACAACGTTACTCCCTCATCCTACAACACAGGTTATAAGCCTGTATGCTTTCAAAACAACATGTCCGTAAATATAGTTTTGATATTCTCTTTGAACATAAGACGAACGAACCATCCATCCGGTATAGTTTATGACTTACCAAATCAGGAATCCACATCAAGACTTAAGTGAACTTGAACCTACTCATTAAAGATAGTCAGACTTTATATTAGTATTGATTCATCTACACTTGGACTAGAACTCTTCCTTCAGAAACTCTGAGTGATGATGTCCTTTTTATAATCAGTTTGAAGCATTATGGGAATAGCTAAGGCTGCCTCTAAGAAGCTGGGTGTACTGTTTAGATGTCGTAACTTTTTCTCTTCTGAAC
>JAYMFT010162251.1:0-26416 GCA_038088735.1 Panulirus argus | reverse complement strand
ATATATATATATATATATATATATATATATATATATATATATATATATATATATATATATATATATATTGTATTTATCATCGTCAGTGGACGTAAAGGAGAAAAACCTTCTCGAAGAATTTCTCACTCCAAAGGGGTTCATACTACCCAACTACTGATTACAGCGCAGGTTTGGAGTTGCAGGAGCTTCGCAAAAGGTATGGTTTGGTTATATGATAAAAGCAAAAGTTTTCATTCACCGTGACCAGAAAATGTACATTATGAATCAAAGAACTCGGTATAGATTCCATGCTTTTTTAAGTTCCCCCAGCTCCACAGGGAGGGTCGCCAGCTGATAATGCAGGTTGCACACCCTTCCTCGCCGGATGGCAGTAATGAGGGGCTGAATTAGAATGTTGGCTTCTCCCTCGTCTTCGGTTGGTCTTTAAGACCATTTCCCTCCATGCCTTTAGCGTATGCAAACGTTGTAAAACAAGAACTTATTGTGGTTCCGAGGCCTCGTAATTTGTCCTTCTGGAATTCCCTGCTGTTTACAGCACTGTGTTGGTTTAGGCTTCTCTGCAAATTTGCGTCATTCAGAGTTGTAGCACTTGTGTAGCCCACTACAGCTACCTGCCTCTGCATATCTCCTCCAATACTTTCACTATGATGAAACAGTACGAATGTTAGTCACACCGTTTTGAGATGTCAGTCACACGGCGAGTGTCTGTTTGGACGTGTCAGACGACGCAGAGTTGCTCGGCAGACCCAGGGACAGCGTCCACAGTGGCACGGGTATAAATAAACAAGACTGAGTGATCGTGGTCACAATACCTCACCTGCAGGGGACCCGTTATCCGCCCGGGTGAGCGCTAACCCTAGCGAACTAGCGCACCCGAACAAACGGGAAAGAGACAAAAAAGGCCTCCCATCGCTCCTTCAGGAAAACAGTGGAGATAAATCTATCCATTATTTCACTGCTGGTGAGGGAGGAAGAAACGTGGCAGTAAATCTATACCCACAACCCCCTGGGCCACAGCGCCTCCTTCCCCCGCGCTTTTTTTACTTCCCGATGCGCTTAATGGGCTGTCGATGTCCGCCGTGGTGGAACGATTTCAGCCCAACTCGGCCGCTTCCCTTCCCGCTTTCAACGAAGATAAACTCACGGCTGGTTTTCGGCATGATTACCGCCGTTTTGAATCAAATATTCCGCTAAAGTCGGAATTAATCATTTAATTAGATTATGCTCAACTGGCGGCCCAGTTGGTTTAGTCCCCGACGACAGACAGACTCCTGGGACCCGTTTTCTGTTTCTGAGTAAAGGTAATGACCTCGTATGATCCGGGGTTCTTAATTCTAATTAGTAATTAAAACTAATTACTGTCCTACTTAACACGTAAGATACTGACTCCACGCCGTCGTGTTCAACGGTCGTACCGTGGTGCCCGAGGGTCGTATCGTTGTGCTCAAGCGTCGTACAGGGTACAGTGCCAGTGTGTGGGAGGGCTTCATGCTCTCGTCTCTGGCTACACGGAACGTGGATCGCTCGACAAAAAAGCCGTCGTCAAGAAAAAAGGGAGCGCCATGATGGAACGGTTGCGCCGGGAAATTCACAGATAAATTCACCATTTTTTCTGGTATGCTGGATAAAAAAAGACGCGGGGAGTCCCGGGGATAGTTATGTCCCAGATGGTCCATGGGAGTTCCGGGATGGTTGCGTCCCAGAGGTACGGTAGGAGTCCCGGGATGGCTGTGTCCCAGAGACACGGTAGGAGTCCCGGGATGATTGTGTTCTAGAGGCACGGTAGGAGTCCTTGGACGGCTGTGTCCCACACACGCGCGCCTCCCACATCACAGTATCACCAAGCACAACGTAACTACCTTTGGGTATGATGGTATAACCTTTGACCTGTTGCTGATGTTATAAACAGATCCTGTTGCCCTGTGAGCACATGTTACGTTTTCAATCAGAAATATTAGACCCTTTACAACAGAGTCATTAGCGAGACTGATGACCGTGTTAGAAACAAATTGAGACCGATATTAGCGAGACTTTTCTTCTTAAAGTCATATATATTAAGCTCTTGGACAGCTTTGCTGCAACACCCTTGGAAACCGGTATAAAAAAATGCATTTTTATGGACATTTATTCTAACTTTCTGAAGGCAGTCGGGTCGGCGGTGTTGGGAGTGCCTCCCTCTGACTATCTATCTCCTCCCCTGGTCTGCCTTATTATCCGAGGGGTCTCTGCTCTGGCTCCACCAACCCTCAAGGGACGCTAGAGCGGGAGGGACACTGTGTATTCAGGTGTCAAGGTTGGTCGGTTGTCACACGGCGCTGGGCACCGCCCGGAGGGCCATTATGGCGAAGCGTGGTACTCGGTTGGCGTTAAAAATGTCCGGGTTGGGAACTTCTACCCAGTTGAGGATTGGAATAGTGCCTGAGATGGTTTGGTTGTATATTATTCCTATTTCAACCCAGTCTCCCCTAGTCCTAATCCAGCCAATCTCTCCCAATCTCCTGCAGTCCTGGTCCAACCAATTTCTTCAGTCCTAATCCAGCCCAATCTCCTCCTGTTCTACTCTGGCCAATCTCCCTCACCCATACACCAATCAATCTCTCCTGACGTATTACTGGAATATGAAGCACATTTCAACTTCTTACACCCAGGGAGCTCCATGGAACCCCTCAGGGGACCATACGGAATCCCAGAGAAGACGAGTTAGCGGTGAGCGCCGTCCAGCGGGGGAACCACATCCCCTCCTCAGGTGAGTAATTTTTTACTCTTGTTTATGCCATTCATCTCTGCCTCACACACACACACACACACACACACACACACACACACACACACACACACACACACACACACGCCGCCCTGCACAATATTAGAGGCAGGTAACTGCGTGTGACAGGTCCCGCGGCGGTGTATATTTAGAGGTCTGTGTAGACAAAAGTCTGGAGGCAGTGCGAACGACGGTCCAACCCCCCCACCCCGCACAGACCGTCCAGAAAGACAGGGGTACGGGGACAGTGCTGCTCCGTCCTCCACCCACAGACCGGGCCCGCTCGCAGACCCTCGTCACAGACGGGCGCTCGGGAGTAAAGCTGGACCGTCCCGTCTACAGACCGTCCTAACAGACGGGGTACGAGCACAGAGCGGGCCTGCCCACACACTGTTACCAGCAGCACCACCGCCACCACTGCTGTGACGGGCTGTAACCACCACTGCTGTGGCGAACGTCCGTAACAACCAGACAGAAGCTTCTCACATGGCTAAGCAAGAGACAGGAGAAAACTCCGTCTATAGAGAAAGAACGCGGTGGAGGATGACATAAGCGCACCCCAGGCCAAGGCAGGGATGAAATATCAATAATATATTCTCTGTGACCGTCGCAGGATGACAGGAGCGCTCCTCCAGAACGGCATTCCGCAGGCGGGTTATAGAAACATGGAGGTCAGGAGTACCACTTGCATTTATCCGCAGGGAGGGAACGAGCCGCTCAGGGAATACAATCACGTTCACTCCTTGTGTAGCTTTATGACCTTAGGTATAGCCTTGTCCCCGTGTTGTGCTGTTTCACACACACACACACACACACACACATACAGACTAGTGCGAAGACGTTCACCTACACAACAGGGCAAAATACTAGGCAAGAGCAAATAAATTTTCGAAAAGAAGTGAAGAAACACATTCATAGTGAGAGGGTGAGAGAATTGCGGACGAGTGGGATATCCCGAGCAGGAGGGGGAGGGAGGAGGGAACGGTGAATGTGAACGTAACTGAAATATTTAAGAACATTTATGATGGAGAAGAAAGGTCAAGAGCGGGAGGGGTCCCCCTCCCCCTGGAGTGCGCCCCGCTCAAAAGAAAACAAGAGTGGCGCACTTCTCATTACGTGAACAGGAACCTGTGCTGTTGGGGAAGCTTGAAGACTTGTAAAAAATTGATGAATGAAACAGGATTTCGAGGAGAGGAAGGTCTTTCAACTGCCGTCATCCCAGAGTGGCTAATAATTGATGATGTTTACCCAGGGGTCAGGGCTCCTCCCTGGACCTGCTGATTGGCGAGTTGGACGTCGCGTCACGTCTTGTTCTCATGTGCAGGACACAACAGTGGAGCAAAACAGATTTGCCTGACCGGCTGGACCTGCAGGATATAGTTCGCGTTATCACAAGGGAGGCTCTGTGTCTCCGGACAGGGGAGACTGGCCTGCCAGGGAGACTCCTGACCAGAAAGACTCCGAGCCAGGGAGACTCGTGCTGCTGCAGTCCTGTGAGGCTCTCAGGCGGCGAGCTATTGATTAATTCAGCGGACGAAGCTCCGGAGGTCATCTTGGTGTGGTGAGGACTGTGGCCAAGGATGGGGGACTGCGGCCAGTGCTTGGGCTGTGACGAGTGGTGGGGACTGCGATTAACGGTGGGGACGGACTACCTTCAGTGGTGGGGACCACGTATGACACGCCCATGTCCTGCCGCATCCTGATTTGTGCCGAACAGCGTGTCAGCCGTATCCCGCTGATACTACCGTCAGGAGTTGACGACTTTGAATCCTAAACCCCTTGGGCACGGAGGAACGACCCTTGAGCATGACGGAAGGGCCTCTGGGCACGACGGTATGACCCCTGGGTATGATATTCGCACCCCCACGTGCCAGGTCAAAGGTCACGCCAACATACCTATGACGGTGGAACAAGTCGTACCGAAGGGGCTAACCCTTTTACACTCTTTGACGGTCATACTGTATAATGTAGGATACAGTATAATGTATGATACTGTGTTATGTATAATACAGTATAATGTATTTCACAGTATAAACACAAATAAGTATTTCCGTTGTTGCATGAAAAATAAATTCCACACACAACAAAAGCTCTGAACAACAGTTCCGCAACAGTCAACAATAGCAACACATTATTAAACACCAGAAATGTTACGTCGCTGCTGAAATAACACAGCAGAACAAACAGCGGCCAATGGCGGCCCGCCCGAGCTGTTAGAGCGGTCAGCAACCATTTTTGATATTGCCACACACTCGGACGTCCAACGCTGTTTGTGGACACAGCTTCCAAACTCGACACAGCTGGTGTGGGAATAAACCGGCAACTCTGAGCCTGACCTGTCCTGGCCACACACCCACACACACAATTTCACTCTTTCTCTGGCCAGTAACCCTGTCCTCTTCTGGCCACACGCCGGCCAACAACTCGCATCTATCCTGCCCACACATACTGGTTAACAGCTGGCCACAGGCCGGCCAACAACCCTGGGCTGTCCTGGCCACAGGCCGGCCAACAACCCTGGTAACATTGTCCTGGGCGGTACACACCTCCCACCAAACCTGCTGCCAAACCCATCACACACCTGTAACCCGAGTTGTTATACAGCCACTCAACACCGGCTCGACCCGCTATACAGACACCAAACCTGTTACTCAACCCTCTACACACACACACACACACACACACACACACTAGGCAGTGGACCAGCACCTTGCATGGGTAAGATTTCCAGCGCTGGCGTGATTTGTGACCTCACATGTCAAAGAAGGATTTGCCAATCGACAGTTCGACACATTAACGACGTCAAGGGGAGGGCTCAAGTGACGCGCCTGAAATAATCAGCTGCAAGGGCTTGAAAACACCAAGTGGAAGCGCTTGGAATCATCGTATGGAGGCACTTATAGTCATCAAGAAGAAATACTTCAAACTATCATTTCCAAGCACTTGAAAACCGACTGGAAACACTTGAGATCATAAGCTGGAAGCACTGGAAAGCATCAGCAAGAGACACTTGAAAGCTTCGACTGGTAGCACGGGAAAGCGTCGACTGGAAGCTCTTAAAAGCATCGACTGGAAGCACTGGAAAGCATCAGCTGGAACGACACGGGCGTTCTCTACCGGCCAATCATTCTCTGTCACTATGAATGCAGAACACTGGAATATTGGTATGGATAACCTTTCTAAGACGCCGTGCCCTCACAGCAACTGTCGCACGCTCTTACACTCTGGAGCAAGACGGTACAGCACTTTAGCAAGACGGTACAGCCCTTGAACACGACGGTACGACCACCCTTGAGCTCGACGGTATGACGTTCGGATATGATGGCCTATGCCTTTGGCCTCTCCCTGGAGGGTTAGATCAAAGGCCAAGACATGCCTAAGGGTCGTCCTGGTCGTCCCGTCAGCCTGAAGGGTCGTTCTGTCGTGCTGAAAGGTCGTGCCGTCGTGCTCAGGGGGTTACTAATGTTAGATCCATCATATCCTCACTTTATTGAGTTTGAGAGAGAGACTCCCGTCTCGTTCTTGGCCATCTTTCCCCGACGTGGTTCAAATCACTTCAGGGGGACGATTGCCGAAGTGTTGACGACGCTACACAGCGTTTGGCTGACGCTAACCTGGTTTGAGCCGGAGGAGCAGCGAGTCTCAAGGTTTGGCTGACGTCGACCTGATGTCAGCCGACGGTGTAGTGTGTCGCGGGATTTAGATGACATTGACCTGGTGTAGGATATTTTCGTCTTCTTTTCTTCATCCTCTTTTTCATCCTTTATGTATTTACGTTTCTTACGTAAGACTTCCATCCCCCGTGTTTTCCCTACAGTTCTCCATCGACTTAAAGTTATTCAGATTTATTCAGCTTAGAAAAGGTAATGTTGAGAGGTGATAATCTCGATCCTTGAGGATGGATTCCTCTCGTTTCGCACGTAGGAATGGATACAAACTCGTGGGCAAGAGGTTTACGTGGAAAAAAGTGAATTACTTTTTTTCTTTCCAACAGGATTGTTAACATATGGAAAGATATACCAGTTAGGGTAGTTGAAAGTAGCACCGTAGATACGTTTAAGGAAAGACTTAATGAATATTTCGCTTCGAATCCACGACTGACATTACTTGCACCTCCTTAGTGATATGTAAACTTCAGAGGCTCTTCTCTGTGAAACATCTGATAGCTTCCTACTCACCCCGCCACACCGCGAGTGTCTGGTCTCTTCCCAGTACCACAAACAGCCTCGTGAGGACCCAGTGGTCTGTTGCTGATTGAATTCCTTCTTTATTGCCAAGACTCTTATCCTGTACCCAGCTCCTCCCTTAGCCAAAGGTTTTCCTTCTCTAACTCCTCTCCTTCCTTACCTGTTTCCTTCCTTCTTTACCTCAGTGTTCTCACTCTATGGATGTTCTTACCTTTTCAGGTCTACTTTTCGCTTTCCTTCATCACTATTTCCTGCCTAGCACCAACCTTTACCTCACTCTTCTTTACCTATTTCGCTCCTTACTTATTTCTGTCCTCGTGTGTGTGTGTGTGTGTGTGTGTGTTGGTACTCACCCGTTGCGTGTGACTTCCGCCTTGTTGACACACACAGCTGTGAACCTGTCCTGCAGCAGGCACACCTCACGCCGTCCGCACCGCAGCAGCCCGCACAGCGCGTCTGCAACAGCACCACAGTTAGTACACAGCAATACACTCAATGCCTCGGACGACGCAGACTGTAAGACGAAACAGATGTTAGTCAGAGCAGCTGCATCTTCCGCACAGCATCGGAAAGAAAGAGTACAAGAGTTACATGACCCCTTCTCCTCTTCACAACAGCTGAAGACGATCCCCTCACAGCTCCTGAAACAGCGCTAAAGTCAGCATGCAGCAGGCCAGAGAGGTTTAGTATCTCCGTCACGTGCACACCTGGTGAGGTGTACGGGAGACTGGTGACAGAGAGGATGGTGGTACACACAGAGCAATGTGTGTCTCCCGGTACACAGGGTGTACGTGGCTCTGTAAACACAGGGTGTGGGAGAAGATACAACAGGGGAGCAGCAGCAGGACGTGTGGACAGTCATTACACAGACAAGCGGATTAGCAGTTGGTCCATTTAAACGCCAAGTCGTTGGCCGGTCAACTCTGGGCTCATTGGTCAGAGAACTCACTCAACCCCCGAACTAATTCAGTAATTACCCAAGACACCGTCACCTGGATCAAGATAATTACCCGCTGGGTTAATTGGGTGTAATGATCTTCTTATAAGTAATGTGCTGAGGCAAATATATGTATACATCATTCAATACACTCACACACACACACGCACACACACACAGGCAGAAATGTATGTATTACATGATGAAATATTTCCACACATGGACTGATTTTGACCAGAGTCAGTGGCACTTACCCAGCCACAACACTGGAGTTGCCGGGGCTCCTACCTTGCCAGGACCCGGCACTTACTGGGGCTACGTGTGCCCTCGCCCTTCCGTGGACGCACATGAGTAGCTGGGTTCGAACCCTCGGCCTCGGCCTCGTCCTCACATCCTCCACCAGCACCAACAGTAACACGTCCTGACACAACTTCTCCAACAATAACCCTGCCACAACACCAGCAACTGCATCGCAGCCCACAACATTTCCAATAACCTCAACAACCCAATGAAAAACGGGAGGTACCACAACACTAGCAGCAGCAGCAGTGGGGTAGGTGTGGTGGGGGCTGTGTGGTGGGGCCAGCGCAGCCCACCAGTGTCATCTTACTGCTGCTGGCTGGCTCAGGTGGCTCCCCTCCCTTGCTGGCATGGGAGGGGACACCTGCCGGCATGGGAGGGGACACCTGCCGGCATGGGAGGGGGCCTGGAGGGAGGCGTTGTGGAGGGCGAGAGAAATGGCTCCCTGGCGGGACACACGTCCGTCTGTGGTGACGGTGGGGATGGGATCTGTCTGCTGGCTGGACACCCAGGTACTGGTACCACGTGATCCCTGGTTGCCTGGTGGTTGGATGGACTCCCAGGCTGTCTTAGTTTTTCTCAGGAGTGGAGACTGGGGTGGCGTTGGGTTGCTGGTGTATTTTCGTTCAATTCTCCCAGCCAGCTGGGGCTCATATTCCACCTCTCTCTCTCTCTCTCTCTCTCTCTCTCTCTCTCTCTCTGTACTCTAGCCCTGCCCTTAGACAGTATCCTGTCACAGGTACACGTGCGTACTCTCTCTTAACGTTATCTGTCTGTCTAACTGTCTGTCTGTCTGTCTGTCTCTAGGAAACCTCCATAACATTCACTGCGGGTGGATCACTACGTCACGCTTCCTCGCCGTAGATCTTTGGGTGATAGTTCCTGTGGAGGCGAGGCCACGGTTAGTCGCATGGTGGGGTGGGGTGGGGGTGGGGGGTTTCAGCGTCCTGAGGGTCTGGAAACAGGCATGGGGATTCCTGGGGAAGGGACCCCCCACCCTCCCCTCGCCTCCTGCACCATCCCACACAAGTGTCAGGTAAGGGACTCCCAGGGGAGATGGATCGTCGGGAAACTTTTTACTTATATAATTTAGGAAGGCGTCTGGAGGGGGGAAGGGGGAGGGGGGGCAGGATTGAGTTGTGCGTCGGGTCGGAAGTTTAGGCTGGACGTAGGGTCACGTCACGCCCGCCCGCCCGTGTACATCCCGTGTAAGCGTGTGTATGTGTGTTTGCGTGCACATACGTGTGTAGATTAATATATATATATATAACTGTTTATTTATTTTATTTAGGCAACCATTCGGCTGAAAATTCACAGCTGACGTAATACAGGTATCACACAACTCGGAGGTCATGATAGTTATTGGTTAACTAATCGTAAAAGAGCTTTAGGTCAAGGTGTGTGTGTGTACGTGATAGTGTTGTCAGACTGTCGTTGCTCCATCTCTTAACTGCTATTTTCTGTTCCACAGTTTATCAAACTTACTATGGTCACAGTAGCAAGCGCTTCACTCAGCGCACATTTGGTCACCTTTCTTCTTATTTAGTTTCCCGTTATGCCCTGCGCTGCGGCTGACTGGTTCATGCACAACCGCTCAGTGGTGACAAAGCCCTGGGACGAGAGATAGATAACGGGAGACCAATTGGTCTGTCATGATGAGGTCATGGGTTACATGGGGAGGACAAATGGTTCGGTGGAACTTTCTGTAGTTTACCGCCCTTATTACAGGTACATTATCTGTTCCGTTTGGCTGGACCCTCGGAAAGTCAGTTTTCACCTGAGGTGACCAAACACGTCATGTAAACTTTAAGTTTGATATAGTGTAAATGCTTATTTATGTCTTCGTCTTGTCCTCATATCTGGTAACAAATTTGATATTGACCATTCGGTAGTTTTTGAGTCCTCTGGAACTCTGCTTCTGTGGCTTTTCCTGACGATGGACTGGCTAGGTTCTCAGTCCCCAGGTCCCCCTCAAAGGTACGTAGTGTGTCAGCCACCAGGGCCTCCTCCACAGATAGACTCCTGCACTTCGCTCGTTGCCAGATGACAGTCATGCCCTAGTCTCATTTAACTGTGTCCTGTCTTCATTATGTTCTTCATTACTGACTAATTTCACTCATCGTTTACCTGAATTTATATATGTACACACATACGATTATACCTTTTACTGCACATAACGGCTCCGGACAACAGGATCATGGTAACATATGTTATCTGGTATACTTTAGTTAGTAGTCAGTAGGGTAGAAGCAGCCAGAGGGCGTGGGGCTGGGAAGTGAAGCTGTAATGACTGCACCAGCAGCGCCTGCCGGAGATTTCCCTGAAAACAATTCATGGAATTTCAGGAAGAATATGAGGTGGCAGCTTTGCATTGTTATGATGTACGTGGCGAGAATACCCGGAAAACCCCTTTGAATCCGGCCCCCTGCAATGTCTGGCGGGGCTCAGCGCGGCCTCCTTCTCCATATCAAACGCCCGTCTTTATACTTCTTATTTAAGACGCAGAGAGATTTACACTTCCTGAAGAATTATCAAGGCCGTTATGAGATGCATAATTCGTGAAGGTAACACGCCAGGATAAGTACTGTATGTAGCGTTGTTAGTCTTAACTGGAACACCTCCCTCCACCGTAGGCTCTCCAGCAGCAGCCATCAGCCAGCACCTGCTGGTGAGCTGGACTGGTGCTGGTGCTACACTGCCCCAGCTCCTGGTGACGCCCTCCTTCTGCGGGGATCTTTGTCATGTTACGTACTGCAGGTGGACTCTAAGCAGGAAGGTCATTTCTTCAAAGTGATGACTTATCCTCAGCTTTCCGTCGGTGTTTCATCACTTCTCTTCAGCAGTGTTAGTGATTTGTAGCCTGACTTCGTTTCATACATGTGTTGTAATGTGTTGTTCTGGCGAAACACCTAAGGTAAAACAGCATTACCCACACATCTTGAGGATGAATGGGGATTCAGAAGGATGCTGGAGGTTGACAGTTGGAGCTTCCCCAGGGATGGTGTCTAGTGAGTGGCGAGGATAGCGCCATCTTAATACGTCTGTGACTACATTTTTTCGCCTTCTCTGCTGACCAGGCCCCCAAGGTGTCTTGCTGATGTAAATCTCGTTTGATTTCTCTCAACCTGACCCCTCCATGTCCACCCTGACCTGACCCGGCGTCCTCATGACCTATACGTGTCCATCCTGACCCGACCTGACATCTCTCTGACCTCGGTATATCCACCCTGACCTGATCCGGGTTCCTCCTCACCCTTGCATGTTTACCCTGACCTGACCTGGGATCCTCCTGACCTTCGCATGTTTGCCCTGACCCGACCCAGTGTTCCCCTCGAGCTTGGACTGCTTTTGTCCGGCTTAACAGAGTCCCTCAAGCAACAACAGCCAGTGGCGTGTCTCCCGCCACGACATCCGATGTGTTCTGTAAGAACAACTGCCTTAAAGGGAATATTGTACACTGGCTGTTGACACAAGAGCCTCCCGCGCCTGCTGCCCGGGAACCAAACACACACACACTATGTAGACTCCAGCACAATACGACCATCTGAGTGTGACATACTGTCTTGAGTGTGACATACTGCCTTAGTTCCTCCCGGGGCCGTGTGGTGGTGCCCCCTCCCCCCACTCCCCCTCGTCTCGTGTAAACTGACCTGGCAGAAAAGGATGGAGTTACAGGAACCCATCTTGTTCCGGCGACGTTCATGGCCACGTCTTCCTCCCACAGTGACATCACTCCCACGACCGTGTTCGTATGTTTATCCTGAGGCCCCTCCCTCCTGCGTTAGGAAATGTGAGGTTGTCCAAAAAGGGAGCCGTGCGGAGGAGACTGGCTATACTATAGCCAGTGGTGCTCAAGACGCCACCGTCGTGACGGAGAGAGATGCCCAGAACACAGGAGAGAGAGAGAGAGAGACGAGCGTTACGTCGAGATGAACATCGTCTTCATCAGACCTCGAGAGACCTGTTGATAAAACTAATCAAACGAGACACAGTGTAACATGTCACTTGCGGGATGTCGAGTCCTGGCGCGTCCTTCGCTCCTCAGCTTGACTGTGTCGGCTGTTTTCTTCACGTGGAGTCTAGCTTCTGAAACTGGTGGCCTCAAGGGTGCACCTGGGGAGCGTGGGTGCTGAGCCCGGCCCAGGTCTCTGTGGGTGTACGCGGGTTCGAGCCGCAGTGCTGGTCAGAGTTGGCAGTTTTACTCTTTGTTTGGAGGCGTGGCGCTGGACGCCATTAATCATGCAGGACTTCTGGCCATCCTGCCTCAGGTCGTGCATTCCGGCTCGACCAGGAAAGTGTGGGACTTGGAAATTTACATTAGGACTGCAGTGGGTCGTCAGGGGAATAATCTGTCCCCCTCCTCAGGGAGGAGGTTGCTCCCTGCTGTTGTTTATCTCATTTGAACGCCAGCCTCTCGTACCGCAGGGGCACTGAGGAGAGGTCATATGTACGTTGTAACTGATTTTGCTTCTCGGAAATAGGTGTGCGAATCGGACTGGGATAAAAAAACCAGGAGGATCATGATGAATTAAGAGAGTTCAGACGAGTAAGTATCAGCTTTCTAGGAACCAGAGACTTTAACTCAATACTAAGTTTTCTGCTGTTTTTTGGTGACCCGTATTCTTGGGTACGAGATGTTCTAAGCCATCCACCTCTGCAGAGGACATCAGTCAGCTTTGTAAAGCAGAGAGGCAAGTATCGGCAGTTTACGGGAAGAGTTTACTTATGAAAACAAGATCCTGGTTTACATCTAAATGAAAGGAGTCGTCAAACGGGTTTGTACTCCACCGGATGGCAATTCAGTGTAGCCTCTGTGTGTTGCTGTTCTGGCGTCAACACTTGACAAATGATCCTGCTGATTACGGGTCTTGTACTGACCCTGGCTCGCCCAGCCAGTGACCCCAGCCCCATCACAGGTCACACGTCTGCGAGTGACTCCTGCACCAAGACAACTCACGCGTCAGCCATTGATTCCCGCACCAACACAGGTCGCGAGTCGCCCAGTGACTCCTGCACCATCATAGGTTGCACGTCAGCCAATGTCATTTGTTTCATATATCGTTTATCTCGAAGTTATAATTCACTGTCAGCTGACACATGCTTAGCTGACGTGGTGTTCCCCCTGCACCAGGTGTGCTCCCCAGCACCAGGTGTGGTGTTCCCCAGCACCAGGTGTGGTGTTCCCCAGCACCAGGTGTGGTGTTCCCCTAGCACCAGGTGTGGTGTTCCCCCAGCACCAGGTGTGGTGTTCCCCCAGTACCAGTTGTGGTGTTCCCCTAGCACCAGGTGTGGTGTTCCCAGTACCAGTTGTGGTGTTCCCCAGTACCAGGTGTGGTGTTCCCCAGCACCAGGTGTGGTGTTCCCAGCACCAGGTGTAGTGTCTCCCAATCACCAGGTGTGGTGTCCCCCAGCACCAGGTGTGGTGTCCAGTCGGACTACACCGAAGCAACCCCCTGCTGGAGCCGCGTTAGTAAACTGGAAAGCTACTGTGTCTTCTGCTCGAGGTTCGGGAGGTAATTAAGTTGTTTTTAAACTTTCCTCTTTAAAGCAGCGTGTGGCCCTCGCTGCCGTGACGGCAGACTGCCTCGGATCTTGAGAAAACATCTCCCCAGCTCCTCCTTGATCAGGCCAGGGGGAAGGAAGTGCTCCTCGCGTACTTCGTCCGAGCTGACGACTTCGTATACGCGTGGATGTGGCAGAGTCAGAGGGGCGTCGGTGGAGTTGTCAACCCCTTGATCACAACGGTACACTCCCTCGAGAAAAAAAGGTTTATAATCCTTGAGGAGGACGGTACGATCCTTGAGCATGAAATTACGACTCTTGGGTGCGACGGCCAGGCCCTCGACCTGATCCATGAGAGCTGTCATGCGCCCAAGGGTCGTACCTCCGTGCTCCAGGGGTCGTACGTGTCGCGTACCAGGGGTCAGGTGAAGACGACAAGCCTCTGTTGATGTCAGGCCGCCAGGAACACGCACGAGTCCCACGGGATGCAGCGCGGTACAACCCCATCCCTTGCCCCCATACACCTCCACCACTCCGCAGTATTCATTCTGGACGAGGCGCCCGGCCTCTCACGTCCCTCCCCTCCCGCTTGGAAGGGGTGGTGGGACTCCAGGACGGTATATGACCTTTGGGCACGATGACCCGGCGTCTGTGTAGAGCCAAAGGGGTTTATGATACTTTCGTGTATAAATGAATTACGCCAGGAACCAAACATTATTGCGGGGCCTCTACAAATCTGCAGGATTAAATCGTGGCGATTGCCGGGAGGCCCGTGGGTGTGATCCTGTTATTCTTGGCCTCATGACACGTGGGGCGTGGGCGTGGTTGTGAGTGGGCGTAGTTGCCGTGGACACGATGGGCGTGTGTGGCGGAGGAAGAGAGCATACTTGGCCCTCAGTCTGCACGCCTTTCTATCATGGCCTGCGTGATGCCTCACATCCTGCTACTGTTGCTGCTACTTCTGCTGCTGCTGCTGCTGACTCGGTAGCGGCAGCAGAGGCGCACTTGTTGCTCTTGCTCAAGCTGCGTGGGCAGCGGGTTAAGCTGTGAGGGAAGAAAATTTTTCCTTATCTCTGTTTCCGCTTTCACTGTACTGCTACCGTTGTCCTTTCCTCTGTTACCGCTACTGTTGCTCTCGCTTTTGTTACTGTTACTTTTGGCTTTGCTTATGTTACTGCTCCTGTTGCTCGAGTCGGAGCAAGTGATAGGATCTGAAAGAAGGAGCGTCTAGAGGAAGGAGGAAGGAAGGAAGAGGAAGAGACGAAGGAAAAGGAGGCAAAATGGTAAAAACACTGACTGCTGACACGGGCGTGGCAGCGGTACTGTGGTTTCAGTGAGGAGTGGGTGGGGGGATAAGTGGGGAGGGGCGGGGTGTGGGTGTAAAGGGGCGGGGTGTGGGTGTGAAGGGGCGGGGTGAGAGTAGGAAGAGGCGGGGTGTGAGTGGGGAGTGGCGGGGTGTGAGTCAGGGGCCGGCCGAGGGCGCCCCACTCGTCATGCCCACCTCGCAGTCTGGGTCATGTTCCGCCAGAGTGTCTGGCGCCGCGCTGGGTGGCGCTCCTGACGCCTGACTCACCGCCTTCCCGACGCTGCCGTCGATGATGTTGGTTGTGTTACTGACGGCGTTGTTGGTTTGTGTTGATACTGATGCTGTTGCTGGTGTAGCGTTGCTGGCGCTATTGCCGGCTGTGTTGCTTATAGGTAGCTGTGTCCTGCTGTAACGGCTGTACCTTCTGCTGCTGTTGGCGTCGTTACTGGCTCGCTGTGCTGCTGCAAGAGCCCGTGTTATTTTTGCTGCTTGTCACGTTACCACTGCTGGTGGTGCTGCCACAACTGTGCTGTGCCGCTGTGCAGCTGCTGCGATGTTCGGTTATGTGACACATTTTTTGTCTCATTATTTTGAAAGACTTGTTCTTATTATTGTTGTCTTTTGGAATGATGTGCCTGCTCTTAAGCACGACGGTACGACCTTCAAGGACGACGGTACGACCCTCGAGGACGACGTTACGACCCTCGAGGACGACGGTTACGACCATTAAGTATGATGGATTGACCTTTGAAGGATGTGATCGAAGTTCGGCTATCACAATCCAAGGTCGAACTGTCGTACTCAAGGTTAGAAAGATCATCCTCAAGGATGATATGGTCGTTCTCAGGGATGGTACAGTCGCGCTCAAGAGGCTAAGGGGCAGATGGAGACCTTCCTGGTAAGTATCATTTTTGCAAAACATTTCCCTTTACACGTCTCAAGACGACGTGGTATGTGACATGAGGCTGACGCAGGAAGGTATGTCGAAGTGGGAATATTTGTACAAATTAAAGGTCCATAGATTCCCCCTGACATTAAGTGACTGCAGGGTTAACAAGATATAAAGCACATTTGATGAATGTACTGATTATGACCAACTCGTCTTGCCTTTACGTGTTTACGCTCATCAGCTGATGACGTGTGGCACGTTGGGCGCTCCGGGAGGTACGTTGTTATACCCAACAGCTGACCGCTGGCCAGTCAGTAAACGGGCTTCGCCAGGCAGGAGGAGCGACGAGGCCATCAACTTCCCTGCCTCAGAGTGCACGGCGATGGACTCTGGCCCCGGACACCCTCCCCGGTGGGCAGGATCGAAGGACCTCATCGTCAGCTGCAGTCATGGTGGTTTGAGTCCCTCGACCAGGGCGAGGACCCTCCCCCAGAGGGCCGTGTTATGACGGGTCCGTCCCGGTCGATGACACATCTAGACAAGGACAGAAGCGTCCTGTCACTGATATTACGCTCAGTGACAGATACAGTCAGCCCGTGACGTATGTATCCATTCCCTGACAAATGTATCTAGTTCTTGACACATATGGCCACCCGGTAATTACTTGGGCACGTAAATTGTAGCTTAACCAGCCAGGCTAAGTTAGGGTGCGCGCAGGGTCTGATCTGAACCTGTACCGTGGGTCTTTACTGGTGGGCCAGAGGTCAGCTGACCCGCCGCCTGACGCTGAGAGGTGGCAAGGTTTGCAGATGATGCCGTGAGTGACCTGCTGCTTGCCTGCCCCAGCGGGTGAGGGCATGGGGGTCGCCAGCCTGTCCACACTGGTCGCTGGCTTGCCCCCGCCGCCCGGTATTGAGTCTCGCATAATAAAAGACTGGCTATAATCCTTCCTGGCTAATGGCTTGAGGTAAAAAAATCTGTTGCGGTGTTCCACTGTCCCTCACCAGCTGTTGAGACGTGACCCCTGAGGGCCACAGCGGCCATTTCCAGGAGGTTTGGCATGTCCTCCGCCCTCGCACACCACCGGTATATCACCAGGTCGTCGTGACCTACGCAGAAGACTTGGTAACCTGACGAAATGCGATGCTAATTCCGAACTTCATATTTTATCTTTTTTACCAGAACCAGTGAGACGGCTGATTAAAAAAATATGCACATGATGAAAGAATAACCTTAGCTGAGATGATGTCTTATTCAGGAGCCCACCCTGGCCCGCTCTCAGCCCACCCCGGCCCATGCAGAGCGGCCCACCCTTCCTTGCTGGGCAGTGTGAACCTTGGTTGGTCTGCAGCCGGCGCGCGCCCCGGGTGGAGCGCTCCCGGCCGCCGTGATGATATACCAACATAGATAAGGGCGGTTTCTTGCGGCTACATGACAAATGGGGCCGTGGCCAGAGGTGCAGCTTCGCCCTGGAAGTGCAGCTTCATCCTGGAGGTGCAGCTTCGTCTAGAGCAGTTGTGCTAACACACCGGATAGACGTTCACTGGACCATATACCAGTGGAACGACGTTCACTAGACTGTTTCACAAGGTCCTCGTCATCTCTCTCCCTCTCCCTCCCTCCCTTGAGGAACACTTCTGGGACTTCAGGCTCGGGCGGCAGATAACAGAGCGTTGCAGGTGTTGTCGGGTAATTGGCACCTACCACTTGTAGGTTTGCACAGAGCTCGTCTTACCTGGGCTGCGCGTGAGTGCGCCATGCCCCTTCTGGCTGTAGTCTAGAACTCACGGCTTATACAGATAATATTCTGATCCGTGGAGTTGTCGTGGTACGTCATTAATCGCTCCTTAGGGGAAGCGACTGTCTCCTTAGGAGATGTCTGATGATCGAATCCACGAAGAACCAGTTAGTCAGTGGCTCGCGATGCAACTGAAGGACCGCACAACAGAATGCAAGACACAGAGAGCCGAAGACAAAGGCTTGTGTTCCTGTAACACTCGTACCTCCGCAAGAGTCGCCCTCAACACAAGTATGTGTAAAACTCTTCACAGCAGCAGCCACCCTCATGGGGGAGAGACGTATTCATTTCTTTTCTCCGTGGAAGGAGTGTCGCCTTCCTGGACCGAGCGTCACAAATTCTTGGAGGAAGTCTTCTTCAGCTCTTCCAGGGAATACACTTTCATATCCCCCTCTTTCTCTCTCTCTCTCTCCGGGCTGGCTTTCTGCCCGTCGTGAGCGCCACCAACTTTAAACGCATCGTCCCATTTATCGCCTCAAGTGGGCGAACACTTTCCTTCTTACACATCCCGGCGTGCATTCTTCTTACCCGGAAGGTCAAGGGGTTCCAGAAGAAAAGGGACTCGCAAGGTCGCTGAGTTCCAGAAGAAAAGGGACTCACAAGCTCACTGAGTTTCCAGAGAAAAGGGGCCTCCCACCAGTCGTTCCTTGCGCTCATCGCTAAGTGGGTTAAATGCAGTAAAAACAGCAGCAGCAGTAACAGCAGCACAGCAGGGACGGCGGCGGGACCGTATAACGCTGCTGCACTCCAGTGCCCTCATCATCCACTCCAGACAGTGCATAACTTTGCCATCATCCACCCACCTCGACAACTTTCTTCACCAGCTGCAAAAAGAGTTCCCCCACTATGAATAATCTTTGTTGAGTGAGAACGCCACAGTGTCAGCCTCCATTACCAAGAATAATAGGAACTAATTACCGACTGTGCGAGGATAAATGAACAAACGCTGGAACACAGTCGCTTCAGCATCTGCCCCGGGCCTCCCACTGATCAGGTTTCTCTGAACATTTGATGCCAACGTGTCCGAGAGGCACTTTCCCTTCTTGATTACCAAGCCCCCTTGAGGCACGAGCGGTATGACCCTTGAGACACAAAGGCACGACCCTTGAGAAACGAGGGTACGACCCTTGAGAAACGAGGGTACGACCCTTGAGAAACGAGGATACGACCCTTGAGACACGAAAGTACGACCCTTGAGACACGAAGGGGTACGACCCTTGAGACACGAAGATACGACCCTAGAGCACGACGGCACGAGACCCTTAAATATGATAGTCTGGCTTTTAAGTCGACCCTTAAAGCTCAGGTCATAGGCTGTGGAGGATATGGACGAACGTGGTCGACAGGTCGGCAGGGGCTTTATCATTCAACCGACTGCAGTCATTGTGTAATTCTCTGGTTGATTTTATAGTGTCCTTTTACCCTCCTCCTCCTCCCTCTCCCCTGTCGTAAAGTTCTCCGTCCATCCTCCTTACGACCAGCCACGACAGTACACACGAACGCAAGTCTTCGAGAGAGAGAGAGAGAGAGAGAGAGAGAGGTCAGGTCAAGAAGAGGTGAGAGCTGAGGTTAGGAGAGGTGATGATGTACGATGCCTCACGGTCTTGCAGTCTCCCCACGGGGGCTACGCGACCGGCTGCCGGTTCTTTTATTTAGCCTGGCGTTCTCGGGTCCAGACTACACTCTTTATACAAAACGACAAATAAGGGAACAGACGAAGCGTTCTTGTCTGCGTTAGCTTATGTATATTGTAGTTAGAATTAAACTTGAATTGTGTGCCTCTTGAGCCCGACGGTACGAGCCTTATGTAGGATGGCCTTGCCCCTGGCCTGACCTTTTAAGGGTCGTACCGTCGTACTCAAGTATCGTGCCTTCATCCTCAAAGGATCGTACCGTCTTGCCGCTCTCAGGCTTCAGCCATCTCGAGAATAAGTCACATTCAGAACCAGACCCATCAGGTATATAGCCCATCAGACAAAGAACCCATCAGATACCTAACCCATCAGACATAGAACCCATCAAACAGAGAACCCATCAGGCATATATCCCATGACTTATAATCCTTCACAAAAAGAACCCATCAGATCTGTCGCTCAGATCGTCCCCCAGTCTGCCCGGTCGCATACAATTGCTGGTGTGTCCAACATTCTGACGTCATTGGTACGTCATAAGACTTTTTTTCTTACTGGGCTGCAGCCTGAGGATGCACCTCCCACTGGCCCAGCCTGAGCTGATGGTGAAGGCTTTGCTTGCGTGATCAGATCGTGCTGATGGCGAGAGCTCTGCTCACTGGCTAAGCTTTTGCTGATGGTAGAGGCTCTGCCTTCGGTTCCAGCTTGTGCTGATGGTGAGCGTCTCTGCTTTCATTCCCAGCTTGTGCTGATGGAGCGGGTTCTGCCGTTTGGCCCAGCTTGTGCTGATGGAGCGGGCTCTGCCTGTTGGCCCAGCTTGTGCTGATGGAGAGTGTTGTGTCATTTCAAATAATCTTTTTCGAAAGTCATCACATACATCCGGAGCTCAACGAGCTCGTGCTCCCTCACATTGGTTGGGGCTTTAGTAGTTAATGACATGTGGAAAGCGAAGCCATGTGGGGTCAGGTCAGAGGTCACAAGAGCTAGAGAGGTCATGCGGAATCTGGTCAGAGGTCAGTAAGGTAAGGGGAATTAGTGAAAATTAGGCAAAATCTAAGTTATGGGACACGATAAAGACCGAAGGAAACGCAGAAAAGCAGAAATATTTGCACCAAATGGAACAGACGGAGGATGGAAACAGTGTGGAACAGTTGTGGGTCAGATGGAAGAGGTGGAACACGGAAAAAAGTGAGAAAAGTGAATGAAAATACAGCGCCTGAATCACAGTTTTGGGTATTACTGGGGCGTCCATGAGAGATGGAAGTCTTTCCTCTGGGGTGATGGAGCAGGGAAGGAGCAGCAGGGGGACGGGTGATGGAGCAGGGAGGGAGGAACAGAGGGATGGGAATGGAAATAAATCTTGTCAGAAATAAACGTCTATATTCTGATATTGATTTTCTATAGTTATGTATATTTATGGTGGGGAGAGAGAGGACGGGGGTGGGTCCTGTCTATGGCTGGGCCATCTGTTTGGGGCACGTGTGGGAGGAGGAGAGCACGTTGGCTGCCGGGCCGGTCAGGTGCCCCTTACTAGCCGGAGGAGAGGGCACGGGAGTGAGGACAGTGGAGTAAGGCGGGGGTGGAGGGTGGCTGTCCGACCCGCCGCTTTACAACGAGTAATATCGATTATCGGCGACAGAATTCACAAGGCGACGGTGACATGCGGACCAGGACCGTGGACTGCAGTGCCAGTCCTGATGGGCACCGCACACAGACCAGTACGGAACGGCACGTGATGGTATAGTGTACCGTAAACAGGCCAGTACGGTACAACACAGGATGGTACAGTGTACTGGTGACAGACCCGTATAGTACAGCACATGACGGTACTCGACATCATGTCCACTGCAGGTCGAGCACCTCGTTCCTTCGACCTCTGTACACAAGAAATATATCGCCCGGCAGTATTGACTGTACTCTCAGTACGTTTGTATTCATGACATGTAATGTAACCCGACTATACTCTTGAGGCTGTAGCGGAACAGTGGAAGAACTGCATATAAAAACACATTTCAGCCTTGTTTATCTGGAGACTTTCACGTGATCCACAGTGACCGGAGGGCAGGAATGAATGAACTCATTCCATCAGTCGTTGCGCAAGAGGTTGGCGAGGCCATCAACAGGCGCCTTGACCCGAGTGACAAACGGGATCAGATGGGCTTCTTCGTCCTCGTGAAACTGATAAGAGATTCCGAATCCGCTTCAGTTTCACATGTGTGTGTGTGTGTGTGTGTGGGAGAAAGGGGGGGTGGTGGGGAGCTAATGGTCCGGCGTGGACATCAACCTGTGTAGGGGCGAAGAGAAGGGCGCAAGATGCTCCCTGAGGACGTGGGGCTCGGGGCTATACTCCCCCACGACACGCAGCCAAGGGAAATAATGGTCATGGTATTGCGATACTAGCAACAGCAAACAGCAACAACAATATCAATAATGATGATGATGATGATGATTAGTAATAATAATGATGATAATGTGGTAATCATATCAGTACCGATGATAATGTTGTCTGGAGTACCAACATCCACAGTAATGCTGTCAGTAGAGAGACAACAGTGTTTAGCCAGCGCATCAGGGCTGTTGACACGCCTGGCAACGCGGCATTTACAACACGGTGTTGGTCCTGACACCTTCCTGGCTGACACCATCCTGAGTAATAACGCCGTGACTGGACACCACCCTTCTGACATCACTGTCGCTGACACCATTGTTGCCGACATCCTCCCTGGGACGTATTCTTGACGTCATGCAGTGTGCACCTCCTCCTCCTCCTCCTCTCGCCCTTCCTTTTCCATTTCAGCCCCTCCTGTGCCTCCCCCTCCTCCCTCCGCCAACCCCTTCCCCCCACCCCCCACCCGCCACTGAAACTCTGGGGCTTCCACTATTAATTAATCCTTTCACTGCCAGAGCTTCTTGACTATCTGCTGAGCCAACAGTAATAACAGGTGGGATTAATGTGTGCCTGTGTCACCGTGTGTGAGTGTGTGTGTGTATGTGTGTGTGTGTATGAATTTCTGTGCGTGTGAATGTGTTTGTTGTATGTGTGATTGTGTATTTGTTTCTTTGTATGTGATTACATTTTTGTGTATTTTACTTACATTCTCGACATTCATTCCTTCACTCAGTTAATTTTCTGTTCTCTCTCCCTGACTAAGTCAATTATCTTTATATTCCCCACATCCACGTCTTCAATAAGCTTGTCTCCATGTACAGGGTTGTCAAACTGATCGGTTCTCCCCCGTCTCAAGGGGCCCTTCCATGTTGGCATAGCCAGACCCAGCGAGGAACACGATAACTGTAATCCAGTCTGTCTTTTGACCTTTCTTCCAGGATGAGCCAGACCACAGCTGCTGACTTCCCCTTCTAATTTAGTTTCTGTATTTCAGAGTAGACGGGAGGGTCAGAGGAGGGATGAGAGGGCAAGGGCGGCGCCCTTGGGAGGCAGTGGGCCGAGTAGGTTTCGGTGACCCGTATGCCCTCCATGTGTGACTCTTCTGTGAGGTGTCCTAGCAAGGCAGAGGAACGGGCGGGTGTATCAAACTTACACAGAGGGACACTACATACATACACAGTATACAGGAGGTATGTGAATAACGCATCAGGAATACGTAATGAATATATTAATGAAACACACACATACGCATACCCACACCACACGTGTGTAGAACTGCCTTCTGTGTCCCCACATTATCATCTCTGTCCACTATCTTCTCCTCCCTCTTCTCTCTGCTCTCCAATCACCCCGATAAAATATATATCCTAGCGAGCTAAGCTGAGGCAGAGCGCTAAGCTTCCTCGGAAGCCGACACCAGCAACCTCCGCTGGGTGGCTCTGTCATCGCCTCTCACCGCCACAATTTCCTTCCGACACTCCGCTGCAGGGGATTTGTTGTGCGCAGTGTTTCTGCGCACAATCCTGATTTCTGTCGCCCTTCTTGGTAAGGGAATTAGTTCTGAGCTTAATCTTCCTCTCAGTAAATGTCAAGTGCTGGGAAATTTTTATCGGTTAAGAATTTGCTGTTACGCAAGAAGGACTATGTCGGGGCTAAAGCCTTCGTTAACACAGTATTAGTAGAGGAAAATATGGCTTGCTTGTTCTGCCATTTATCATACCGGAGGTATGCTGGCCTTAGGTCTAGGGTAATGTGGGCCTTGATGAAGGCGTCTTCTGCGTTGCTTTTATAATCGCGTGTAATACTAAGGTTGCTTGAGACAAACGTGAGAGTGTGTGGAAAGCTGGTGATGATATTAAGCGTTGCCAGCGGTAGGTGTAAACACTGTTACACTTTCCTTTTCCACATGAATCCGCGATCGTTTAGATTTTGTTTTGTGTGTTTTGGTGAGACGTTTGCGTTGGTGTTGCGGTTCACATACAGTGAGGAGGCCACCAGGAGGTTCACATCTTGACGGGACAATATTCTTGATGCGGACGGCTTACAAGGTTAAGTCCAAGATATTCCTTTACGACGAACTTCTCTCGATCCGTTCCTCACGACGGTACGACCCTTGGGCACGAGAGTATCGCCCCTGAACATGACGGTACGACCCTCGCGGGTGACGGATGGCCTGGCCTTTGACCTGAACCCTAAGGGTCCGGTGAGTGTTGCCAGGCCATCGTACCCAAGGGCTGTGCCATCGTCCTCAGCGGTGGCAAAAATAGATGGCCAAGTGGCCCACGGTTTTCATGTGAACAGAAAGAGCATTTTTATTGTACCGGGCCACAATAGGGCGCATTTGTTAAGGTGTCGTACGGTATAAAGGAAAGCCACCAGGCTCCGGCCGCCTTATAAAATTTATAACGTTTACAGGTGGTGCTAAGAAAGGCAATACAAGACTCGATGTTACTTGATTTTTTTTGTGTGTCCTGAGACGGCACGGGCAATGCCCTGATCTAGAGTACCTCAGTAAAGTGATATATATATATATATATATATATATATAGATATATATATATATATTAACTCCGGTACTTATTTTAACGACCAACCCTTAGGGGAGGATGAAGAGCTGGGTTGACTGTGGACCGAAAGCCGCAACCAGGATTCGAACCTACGC
This sequence comes from Panulirus argus, assembly GCA_038088735.1. Taxonomy (NCBI): domain Eukaryota; kingdom Metazoa; phylum Arthropoda; class Malacostraca; order Decapoda; family Palinuridae; genus Panulirus; species Panulirus argus. The sequence continues at coordinate 2,051 of JAYMFT010162251.1, read as the reverse complement.
TCTCGACCCTGGGCGCCCCGTAAATGCGTCACGGTCAGGAAAGCTAACCGACCTACACCACGGAGGTCATTTAGATTAGATTAGGTTATTTGGGTCCGGTTATTTTTTCACGTTATTTAAGTCAGGTTATTTAAGTTTGGTCAGGTTGATTTCGTTTCATAAAATGTGACGATTGAAAAATAGTTTCTAATAGTTACGGTAAGCAAGTTCATTTTCCTTCATGAGAGACGAACTGGACTGAGGAAGCATTTGGAGACCTGGACTTTCCAGGCCAAGATACACTGGAAGCTTGAGTCTCGAGCCTGTGGTCCGACGTGACGTCACGAGGAGCTGTGGTTCCACGGGCGGGAAGCCACAGTGAGGGGTGAGGCGGGGGACGCACTTGGTCTCACACTTGGTGAATAGTGTGCCCATAGTGTAGCTCGCGTGTCGCCGTATTGCCCATGGTGTCATCATGGGCTGGGAGATGACGTATGATGGCGAAAACCTTCAATCCGACCCACAAGAACCCATGTCAAAGGTCACGTCATCGTACCCTCGTGTCGTACCGTCGTGCTCGAGGGTCGTACCGTCGTGTTCAGGGGTCGCACCGTCGTGCTGAAGGGGATACAGGACCTGTACACTTCCCTTGCATATCGTAGGCTGCAGGGCTTTTAATGTTTAGATGTTTAATCATCTCTGTCACTTAACAGTTAAGTGAACCGGGGTTTAAAGTAAAATAATGGCTTTTACTTATATGATTTCCGGAAGGTTTTCACGTCATGTCGTATTATTCAGGCCTGGACTTAACCCTTTGGGTACAGAAGCGTGAGGCGGGTCGGCTGCAGACCTGACCCGTGTGGGCGACATATGTGGTGTTTACGGTCCACGTAACGGATGGCTTGGGCCTTGACCTCTCCGTCCATTGTGTTTCTCTCAGTCATTTGTGTCTGTTATTCTGTTATCGTATGTATGAGCTTTTGTGTGTGTGTGTGTGTGTGTGTGTGTGTGTGTGTGTGTGTGTGTGCGTGTGTGTGTGTGTGTGTGTGTGTGTGTGTGTGTGTGTTTTACATACTTGGGACGAAAACTCTATCATGTCTGTGTTACATATCACACTGAAGGTCCTCCCATCGGCAGAGGGACGGGTCATACCCCAACCCTGGCCCCCTGGCCCATATCTCACTCTAATTACATCAGTTGGCCACACTCGGCCACCTATAATGGCCAGAAGGCGTCTCCGGGAAGCGGCGTGTGCTGCCCACCATACAGGAGGTATAAATCTGGCCGGGCCTGAGTTGGGTGGGGGCTGTCGCGAACCTCTCGCTGTAATTTGACACTTTGGTGAAGTTTACTGGGAGGCGGGAACTTCAGTGGGATGGTAAGGAGGGGGAGTGGACCGGGAGGGGTGTGGGAGGGCAGTGGACCGGGAGGGGTGGGTTCCAATTGGAGGGGGAGCGGTTGTGGAGGGGCGAGATTGTAGAGGTGCAGCCGTGGGGCTTCCCGGCATAAACAAGGCGAGTGACTCACTTTCTCAGTGAGGGTGTGCGAGGTGGACATGGCTTCGTAAACACCGCCACCACAAACACTCGCATGGAAAAGGAGAAGTGAGAGAAAGGGAGAGAGCTGGGAAGGAAACGAGAGAGAGAGAGAGAGATAAAAGAGAGAGAGAGCTTTCCTGGACATAAAGCAAGGGGCTAATCCCTGAAGATTTCCTTCGATCCTGCTAAGCGTCTTATACGTCAAAAGGAAAAAGAGAGAAATCCTGTTTTGGCAACGTGAAAGATTTTACAGTTATTGTGGAGAGAGAGAGAGAGAGAGAGAGAGAGAGAGAGAGAGAGAGAGAGAGAGAGAGAACCTCCAGTGGGGGCAAGAGAATGCTCCTGGGACAGAGCCGACGGCGGGAGTGTCGCTAAGTCTGGAATCCCCCTTTCGTAAACGCATTATTGTGGTCCACATTGTCACATTCCCGGTCAAGCTGTGCAAAGCTTGGAGAAAATGCGTGTTTCTTGACTTACACTGTGATGTTTGATGCTTCCCATCATGCTGGCCAGGTACTTAACCCTAACAGATAG
>JAYMFT010162250.1:0-42970 GCA_038088735.1 Panulirus argus | reverse complement strand
GATGGGGGCGAGCAAGTGTAAATATGTACATGTGTATATGTGTATGTGTATGTATGTATATATGTGTATGTTGATATATATATGTACTGTGCATATGTGTGCATGTATGTATAAACGTGTGTATGTGGGGGGATGAGTCTTTCTTCGTCTGTTTCCTGGTGCTACCTCACTGACGTGGGAAACAGTGATAAAGTATAATAATAATAATAATAATAATAAGGTAAAGGTGTATTGGTATTTGTGTGAAAACTTGGTGTTCCTCAAAACGTAACCGTTAGAGGTTAGAATGCGATTCCAAATGATTCTGCACGAGTTTTCACATTTGAAGTCACTCATGGGATTACCTGATTACTGTACTTGGCATTCTTTTACCGTAATAATAAAGGTACCATCATTTCAAGTTCAGGTATAGTTCCAGGGTAGAGGAATCACAGACATAACTAGCAGATACATATCTTTTTTTTCTAAATAACATAAAAAACACAGTAAATTCAAGGGAAAAGTTAAGTGCAGCTTTCATAAATTCTGATTATTTCTAAGTGTTTCCATTTCTTCAGCATTTTTATCAGACCAGCATAGCCTCCCCAGATTAAGTTAGGGAAGGTTTTTAAACACTGTCAAGTTTTAAAAGTGATTACCTTATTCTTACAGTAAACTACATTTTCCCAGATCAGCATAGCCCTCCCTACTATCAGTTTAGATGAGGTTATTACAGGTTCTGTAGATTTTAAAAGCCCTGTCACACTTGAGTTAGGTCGTGTTTTCATTCGTTTAGTTAATTCTGAGGTGCTTCCCTCATCTTGACAAAACCTGGCATCTCCCAGATCAACATACCCTTCTTTTCACTATCAGTTAGGCAAGGTTTACAAGGTTTCTGTAGATTTTCAAAAGAATTTTCTTTCATGATACCCCACATTTTCCCCATCAGATTATCATGTCCCTCCGCACTATCACTTATGGAAGGTCTTCAGGATGGGCAAGATTTTGGTCAAGAACATAACCCCCCCCCCCTTAACGTGTTTCAACAACGTATATAACACTCTCCTAAAATGACATATCTCCAGGAACATAACCCCAGTGTTCTAGAAGGAACAGGTAATGATTTATCATGTTCATTTAGTATCATTGGACCAGGTAATGATTTATAATGTTCATTTAGTAACATTTAAAGTATCTCTTTCTTTATACTGGTATTTGCATATGCATGAAAGCTTAATATGGCATCATCAAAAGGAAAACTATGGCATCAGCTGGGGCAGGAACCAAAATTTTACTATAGAAACCTGTTGTCATGTATTCTGAGTTTATTTATACCAATCTTTTTAGGAATGAAACCCTTGGTATCAATAAGGGCAAAATGAGCATTTACAGGCATATAGTAAAGTGAGCATTTGCAGACATACAAGCAATGACGCAGTTGTATGGATGTGAGTCTTGGGCCCTAAATGCAGAGAAAATGGAAGAGGGTTACCATGTTAGGAATGAATGCCTGAGGACAATATGTGGTGTAAGGTGGGCTGATAGAGTACGAAATTGGTGCATGAGAGAGGATTAGCAGTAAAAGCAGTATGACTAACTGTGCCAAAACATTTCAGACATGTGGAGGCAGTGATCAAAGAAACACTGACTAAGAGAGTCTGTCTACATGACAGAAATGAACAGAGGAATGGGTTAGGGAAAACCAAGGAGATACAAGGATGAAATGATAATCTGGGTTATCAAATCCTGAACAATTATAAAGGTGAGGGGTATGTGTGATAAAAAAAAAAATGGATTGATAAGGAAAGAAGCAATGAGACACTACCCCTAAGTGATGTTAAAGTACTGATAATGGAGGATTTCAATAAAATGAAAACAGACTGAAGAGAACTTATATTCCCAAGGATATACCAAGTAATGGACACTGAAGAACTTCTTGCATCAACATGCCACAGAGCATACAAGAACTAGGGGGGATGATATGTCATCTCTGCTTTACCTTGTCTTTACATACTGTTACACAGAAATGAAACATATGAAGTATGATACTCCCAATGGAAAGTGTGATCATGTAGCACTTGTTTTTGAATATGTAATAGTGGATGATGCAAGAGGGGGATCAAATGGGATACAAGAATCAAAGAGGAAGTACAGTTGTGGCAACCACATAGAACTGATAAAATTCTTTAAGAGCAACAGAAGATTCTGTGAAATATGCAATGAAGTGGTCAGAAAATGTGGCCCACAGAGGAGAGGGATCAAAATGGAGAGAGATATGGTTCAATGACATATGCCATCCAGAGAAGGCTCTGGGATGCATTATGAATGAGACATAAAAGACAATTCAGCTAGGCAGCATATGAAAAATGCAGAACAGCAAAGAATGAGTACCACAAAGTAACAAGGGAGGAACAGAAAGATTTTGAAAAAAAAGCAGAAGATAATCAAAACTTTTACATCAAGTTCATCAGCAACAAACTCTCGGTTAAGGAGCAGCTAATCAGGCTGAGGAACTCAGAGGAACGAATTTTTGAGGATGATGGGGAAATACGTAAGGAGCCAAATGATAAATTCAAAATAATTTTCAGTTTACAAAACAATAATGTACCATTATTACCAAAATGGGAGGGTGATGAAATTTTGGAATGTACAGTAATTGACAGAAATGACAAAATTAAGCTATCAAAGCAACCTAACCCATACAAAGCCAATGGTCCTGATGAAGTCTCACCATATATGCAGAAAGAATGTGCGAGGCACCTACTAAATCACTACAAATATTGTCTGGCAAATTTTGGGCCTACATCCATAAAATGTTTCTTATCTGCAAAATATGTCTACATCACGTCATAAAAAAAAAGAAGTAGAAAACTCTCCACTATGTTGGTGTGGGATGATGCTGAGTGGGTAAAGGAAGATGTAAACTCACAACAGAATGCTTCTTATCTCTATAAGTACAGTAATTGCTAAATACAGAATTTTTCAGACATAACTTCAATCTAACTATATCTAATCACACTACACCTTTTTTTACAGACAAGATTTCACACTTCCCATTCCTGTCATTTACAATTTACATGTTTTCCACATATACAATGGTGCCCATTATCATGCACATCTTTAACTAGATTTGTCTACTTAGCAATTACCTAAAACACCCTCATTTATTCTAAGAAATGCAGATAAGAACTATCTTGAATGTTGGTGGTTAGCCAGGCACTGGCATAGCTGAGAATGGGACAAGGAGGTTATGGCCCATTATGATGTATAGTGGGGTTATGTTCCTGATCAAAATTTTCTCCAATCTGATATCATGGATCCATAACTGGTGGCCTACGGGCTGCATGGGCCCTTAACTACATGAATTGCAGCCTGGAATGCCTTATGTAAGATTGAGCAAAGCATCATTAAACTACCAACTGTTCAATTCCTAGAAATGCTTGCCTCAAAATAAGTATCCATACTTCTGTGTGAAGGCTGCTGTTTATCCATGATTATTGGGCTCCACTTATTTCTGTGAACAAACTTTCTCTCAAATGAATCTTAATGAGCCAATACCTTCATTTACTCTAAACAACAACAATATACATTCCATGCTACAACTGGTGATTGACATTTGATCCCAATATCAAGAAATCTGTTTCAGAAATGCTATGCTAAGAGTCAAAGTAAGAGGCCATTTTCTGAATGATTAGTATATTTTTCTTTTTCATTGTAAAAGCTTAGACCTTTGTAAACAATAATATCCAGTCTATCGATATTCTACAATTGACAAGCTACTGCAGAGGATGAACTGTAGCTCCAAAGCTTTAAAAATGGGGAATCAGGGTAATACATGTTTCAACTGACTAGGAATTACAGCATACGGCATACATACATTTTGTAATGTTAATCTACTCAGCTATTTTCTCCTGTTTTTCAGTATATTTTGACATTATCTAATGTATTAAAGAAATACTTACAGAAGAAAACTGTATGTAAGACATACACGAAAAATATGATTCATAATATGATTTTCTTTATAATTCAAATGTTTTCAACAACATATGTTCGCTAATGCTTGGCAAAACTTCCATTTATTTCAGCTATTTTCTCCTATATTTATCTGAACATGGAGATGATTATCATATCATGCATCAACAAAATACACTTTACACTATCATCTTATTAATCATATGTTAAATATTTTGAACCAAATATAACTGATAATGTTCGGTAAGACCTCCATTTATTTCAGCAATTTTCTACAACAATTTTCTGAAAGTGTATGTAGCTATCAAGAATATGAAGATGATTATAAATTCATGCATGATGTTAGAACCTACTGAAGAGAACTGAGCAGAAAAAAATATATGAAAAATAAAATCCAATATACCCACTAATCAATTAAAGTTGAATATCATAAGACAAAGGGATGGGATAAAGCTTGATAAGGATTCCTTCTCCTTAACAAAACTCCCTGAAAATAACAGAAACATACCAAAAGATGAGCTGGTAGAACAAAGTCCAACATCAAATAAAAATAACATTTGCAGCCAATCTTAGAAAAAACAATTATCACCCTGGTGCTCTCACCAGATTTGTCTCTCAATTACCAATATACTTCTTAAATACCCTAAAGTGAAAAACTGATTCTCTCTTACAGGATAAAAGAACAAGATTCTTTCATTTCATAAGAGAAATAGTTTTTTCACTTTATTATCTCAGTTTCTAATATGTATTTCGGGGTTTGTGAGATAGATCTGATGAGAATACAGGCAAAATAATGGAGTTTTTTATTTGACTGAGAAAGAATCTTTTCTCATTTCATACCAAATGTTCTACTAACTCTCTGAACAAAATTACACAATCTAGATGACATACTGCATCTTTTTTGTATATTTCAACTAATTACATGATTCTGTTACACCTCATCTAACTAGTTTTTTCATTTTTCTAAACATACAGATGACTGATAATTCACACACTTGGAAACAAACCTTCAAAGAGAACTGCAAGGAAAATTTTAATGCAGCTCCCTGTATCCTACAGAGCAGGAGAGAGTTTGGTAAGGATTCCACTTTCATAAACTATTTTCTTAAATCAATCTAATTTTTTTATATACTTGCCCACTTTTTCCCGCATTAGCAAGGCAGTGCTAAGAACAGACGAAGAAAGGCCACATTCGCTCATATCCATTCCCTTGATGTCATGTAAATGATAAGTAATTCATACATTAGGAGAGAACCTTTTGAAAAAAGTGTAGAGAAAAACTATGTGAAAAATGGAATTCACAGTATTTTTTTTTCCGTTATATATTTAATGTTTTGAAATGAACATGACTGCTAACATTTGGGAAGAGGTATGATATCCATTCATTTCACCTATTTCCTCCAAAATATTTTTGAATATATAAATAATTATGAATTCATGCATCGGGTAATTACAAACTTAAGCGAACTGTGTAGATAAAAATATACATGGCAGTATTCACTGATTATAAACTGAATGTTCTGAACCCAGGTATCATTCATCAATTATAAGTTGAATACTCTGGAAAGTCAATTCTGAGTGTTTGATATACATGGCAATTCCAAATCTACCACCAATTTTTCCATTATTTTTCTAAAGTATGCAAATAATATTTTTTTCTTAACTATATACACATATATGCATAAAAATTTCTGTTTGTGTGTTTGTTTTTTGGTCATGAGGAATCTAAGTGCGATGTGCAACGTTTGGTGTATTCTTTGGGGTCTCCAATTAGTTCCTAACTCTGTATTTACAGTAAAAATCAATGAGTTGGAATTTAAGACATTTCTTATGCCCTATTTCACAAAACGTAGTGACTAGTGTATTCATCTTTATGTATTACACATATCATTTACATTTCATTTACAGAGGTATAACTTTATCTACATGAATAAAATAATGAATAATTTTCATCACATTTATGAGCACTTATACTATAGAACTCCTTTTATTCTAAAAATGACCACAATAGCAGGTATGTAAATGGCATTAGTAAAATGTCAGATTTCTATACCATAAACACTGGTAAAATAGTTTTGAATCATATTGTTAAATTCTTCATTTATCATAAACCTGACAACTCTCTGATTTAATAATATCAATATCTTAATACATAACAAGGCATACAGTATACCTGCACAGTAAAGTACCACATACTAAAATGGACAAACTTATCAGTTTGACACACTGCTGATGAGTTAAGATGGCTATCACTCTTAATCCAGTGCCATTTTTTAATCCAGTGTCATTTTCAAATATTCAATTCCATTAATAATAAAACATTAAAGATCTTGTATGGTATTTCTGTCACAATGCTTTTTATAATGATGCTAAAACAATATATTAGATTCCTATACCACAATCACTGGTAAAATTGTTTTGAATCATATTCCAGCTGCAAGACATCACTTTGTTCCTATCTAGTTATTATAATCTTCATGTGTCATAATACTGAGTGCTACCAGACTTGAAAACAAAACAATATAATGTCTTAATACATAAACAATACATAAACAAACATATTACATACTGGCACAAGGGTACAAATAGCCAGTAAACAAGAACATGTTTTCATGTTCACAGTGGTGCAGCTCACTATTCTCCATTTAGGTGAAAGTTTAAGTTTACTCATTTCATTATTTAATATTAGCATTCGGTGAGGTGTTAGTATTTCAGTATTTGTGTAAACTTGGAGTTTCTTACAAGGTGACCTTTAATACCATGTATGCGATTCTAAACAAATGTATAACTTTTCACAGTCAAGGGCATTCATGGGATTGGCGTTCATTTACTTTACTGGTAAAAGTACTGGGTACTGTAATTTCATAGTTCCAGTTCAGGGGGATGATAGTCATAATTCCATGAAAATATTTTTTTTCACTGAATCAAAAACAAAGTAACTACAGGGTCCAAGTTAAGTGAGGTTTTCATATATCCTGTTCATTTCTAAATCACTGCATTTGCTTTGGTTGAATTTCATTAACCATGGATCATACCAATTTTGTTAAGTATTAATGAAAACATTCCAGAAAAACCTGTTGTTATGCAAAGAGTCGTTAATCAAACAAATGAAAACCCATCATACAAGTGAGCTACATTCCTGAGCACTAATCATCTACAGCAAACTCTCAAGTATGTTATATGATGCCTTACAACACCCTCTCATCTTTTACTATAGATGACATCTTATGAAAACTTTGTCAGAAAATGTAGTGGCAATGCTGAGGAGTAAGGATTCCTAGGAGGGAAAGGATTACTAAGAGTTACAAGAGGAGGATTAAAAGAAAGAAGAGGGTAAGGATTACTAGGAGGGAGAGGATGTGGATTCCAAGGAATGAGAGGGAGAGGATTAATCGAGGAGAGAGGGTGAAGATTACTATGAGGAGGGCGAGGGAATTTACTGATTCAGAAAAATGTTTCACCGGAGTTGATGTTTTCTTAAGACTTTTGAACAACCATTCAGTGTTAGATGTGCAGCATTACTCCCTATTTCTCTATAAATCTCCCAATAGCAACATGAAAGATCTGTAAGCCCTCTAGAGAACAGCAGGGCTTGTTCACATTTGAGATCCATACAATTAATGAGGACAAGTTTGTTTATGTAGCTGAACATACCTGCATAGACCTTGATCTTGAATTGACATGTAACTGGGTATATTCTGCCACTTACTATTGCAGTTTTTCTATCTGCAATTGGAGCATTTTTTCAAGTTTATCATACCTATGAGGAGTCATGTGTTGTTAAATGAGTATGTGCCCTTATTCTCAACAACTGTTTCTGAAAACATATTTCTTTGAGTCATTACATGGGGATCGCTTGTATCATTTTATTTTCACATTTATTCTATGTGAAACTGACAAATTTTCCATGAAAAATCTCCCAGTATTCCACAAATTTTCCTTAACTGCTGTGGCAGCATGACCCTGGCATACTGGACTGAAATTTTGCAACATCTATCTATCTAACTATATCACTGATGCCCATTCCCTCCAGGAACTCCCATTAAGGGGATGGCCATGTTAAAAGAATATCCACTTAACCCTGTCCTTTAATGCCTCCCTCACATACACCATTCCAGACACAATTCCAACATTTCTCTCCCTCTAACAATCTTCCACTCTATTTCCCCATGTCACATGTGGTCTTCTCACATCAACCCCTTTAATAGTACTATCAAACTCTTATGGATAAATAACCCATGGAAGGGAAAATAACTGATCTACAGCATAGCAACACCTGGTGGATAATACTGAACATAAATACAGTATTTAGATTCATATTTCTGTATCTCTGACGCCTGTTCCCACCTGGAACTCCCTCAGGGGGGTGGCCATGACACTAGAATCTCCATAACTAGTGAATTCCAGTGCCACTTCTTAGCCTTTAGTGCCTCACCCTTAACAGGCTAATGGCAGAGGGCAACTCTATCACAGTTTTTGCAGAGGTTCCTACCTGATGTTCCTGCTGACTACTTCTACCTAATGCTCCTGCCTAATGTTCCTAGATACTCCAGCCAAGAAGTCAGATCAAGTAATCAAAGTGGATGTGACATCAGACATCATTAGACACATGGAGCAGGGTGTGGTTCTGGCACTAATGTGCATCATTAGATAAGCTTCCCACTATACATTAAAATGATTATGTGCTAATCATGAACTGAAAGTAAACAATATATATGAGCAAGATTTTCAGCAAGTACCATCTTCAAAAAGTGTGGAAAACAACATTTACAACATATAAAAAAGGAAGATGTTTACTAAATCTGAATATCAGATTTCAATGATCTCTGATAATGTGAAGCTTAAGCTTTCCTAGTTTTACATCAAACAATGGAAAATCCACAGGAATAAATTGTATAATTTAAATGTAATATCAAATCTTAAATACTTTGAAAATGTTTATAAAGAACCATTTTACCTGGCTTACTGATAAAGCTATTAAAATCAGTGGTAGGTGTTAGATTTCACCTAACCAGACTATTTACTGCTGGAACAGGAACAAACTTCTGCCTTTGTCATGGACATTATTTTCACATATCAGATTTCAAACACCAACACCTAAACTAAAAACATAACTTCCATGTGGTATGTGAAGCTTAAAAGTTAGTGTGATTACTGTTTGTCTGTTGCAGGAAGTTTCATATTTGTATTTCCCCATCTCTTAACCATGTATATATGTACCATGTCTTTACTCCTATGGACTCCAATGATGTAGTGATTAGTGTTCCTGACCATGACGCATTCACAGGTCGCCCAGGGTCAAGCGCATAGGTTCGAATCCTGGTTATGGCAGTCGGTCCAGCATCAACTCAGCTGTTCATCCTAAACCCCCTGGGGTTTTTTGATAAAATGGTTACCTGGCTCAGGCTAGGGTATACATTTACATATAAAAAGCGTTAATATGATGGCCTTGATTAGGGCCTCAGCTACCCGTGCCATCTCAGATAACATAAAAAAAAAATGTATGCATACACACACACACACCCTAGCCTATGCCAGGTAACCATTCTATCGAACAGCCCCCAGGGGATGATGAACAGCTGGGTGGACTGTGGACCAGCTGCCACAACCATGATCCAAACCTATGCAGGTATGATCTCATGCATGTGTGACGGTCAGAAATACTAACTGCTACACTACAAAGGTCTGTGTTATGTGTAATTACCTTTATGTATATCAAGGGGAGACAGTTTTCTCCTCATGAGGCCCTGTCTCTTGTACTTGTTATACCATCAAAGAAGACTTAAATCTTAATAAGTTGCCGGTGTTCACAGTCTCCTCAGTTAGACCATTCCAATCATCAACTACCTTTACATTAAACCAGAATTCTTTACATCTTTCTCAACCATCCTCGTTCCCAGCTTTTGATCACTACTTCTGAAATCTCTAGTACAGCACTTTGTGAAGAATTGGTGACTGTCAACACTTGTCCCAGTGATGGTTCTTTGATCACATTCACATTTAAGTATCAGTGTCATCTGCAACACATTTTCATGCTTTGCAATATACTTTATAAACTGCTGTTTTTCCAATCATGTCTTCCATTATCAATTCTACTTTTACTATTCACCTGCTTTTCATTTTCCAATATTTTGTTGTGTTTGGGTAAGCTAACAAATGTTTGGTCAGATGGGCTAAATGACTACCTTAGGTTTAGAAAAAAAAAAGCTATACAATACTCATTCATATCAACTATTCTTATTTCCGACTGCAAGTGGCAACTCCATCACTCACATGACAACCAAATAAATCAGAATTCTTAATTAAGGGTTTGAAACACTGGTGCTGGGTCTCCGACACTGAAATGTAAGAAATGGGCAGGAAAAGAAAGTTCATGGAGGTGTATTCTGCCACAAATGTAGGGAAAGGCAGTCAGTACATGGCACACTTATGCTTGCTGATGTAGAATTTGGTCAGCAATTATCCCCTCCCAAATTTTTCTCTTTTTAAGTTTTTCACATTAACCCTTAAACAGCAGACTAAGCTCTATTTTTAATAGATCAAAACATAGACAAAAAAAAGTTTCTCAATTTTTCTTTTTTTAAGTTTTTCACATTAACCCTTAAACAGCAGACTAAGCTCTATTTTTAATCGATCAAAACATAGACAAAAAAAAGTTTCTCAATTTTTCTATTTCCTATTACAAAATGAAGAAAATACATGTAAAAGTAAAGAATAAGTACATACATACAATAGAGCTAATATAATTCATATGGTTATTATATAGTGCTAAAGTTAATGAATATATCGCCAATGGATGCAGCGGAGGATGGAAAGAAGGGGGAAGTACACTGGGGTGAGTGAGCCTCATGACACATATTCAATAAAGACACATAACTGTTTTTGATAGAAATACATGTAAAAGCACAGAATGTGTATAAAAAATGAGCTAACATAACTTATATGGTTATGGAATAACGCTGAAGTAATGAATAAATACCCTAGTAAATGGAGACACTGGGGTGGCAGAGGAAAGGAAAGGAGGAAGAGGTAAGGGAGATTGTTGGGTTAGCCTCATTACTCAAATCTATTCTAAGACACAACAATATTCTGGATCAAACACATTCATTATAATGTATCTAAATTTATTTATATAAATTTCTACGATTCAGAACTATGTAATAAACAAAGCCTGCAAATCTTGGTTCTCTCCAGAAGATTTCCAACACCTGCTACACATGCTATCATGTGATGATTCTCACCATTCATGAATTAATGATCACTTCCTCCTAAGCTTATTATAAGCTTAATGAAATATTCTGTGCATACAATTCCTGTGAACTGAGCTAACCTCAGTAAGTGTACTATAAAGTAATAAGCACTGTTCGGTATTCTTAGTACTAATTCCCATTTACACCTTGCTATGCTCAGCTTATTAGTATATCCTTAAATGCTTAATCAAAAATTCTTTAATAACTATTTCCCTTAAAAGCATGAAAACAACATATGCACCAGACAGATATAATACCCATTAGGTGTAGTACAATACTTGATTCATGACTACAACAATGATTACTTAATATGTATCTTAATAAACAGATTAGAAAAGCCGAAAGAATCATTTAACAGTAAAGACCTTTATATGAAACTCTATATTTTTCCAAAGACAGATGAAACAGAAAGTGACAGTTTTCAAAATTTTCATGTAACTGGCTGATAATTCTCATTCTAATCAGATATCAATCTTAGCTATTTACACAATGAAAAAGAAAATGATCATAAAAAAATAAGACACACTTGATGAGACTGGCAGAAACCTTCTAACGTAAGAAGCAACAAACTTCCTAGGGCTTTGCACAGAAATCAACCTACATGCAAACCTTTCCCGTAAAAACAACCCTCACAAAAATGACTGAATTAACTGCTTACAACATTTCTAATGATTTATAAATATTTTTGAAAAAATAAAAACTGTACAGAGACAACCTTTTGTAACTCATGAAAGCAGAGTTTTACCATTTTCCAGGCAAGATTCTATCTGTAACTTACATTAGATTTCTACAATTCTACTTTGAAAAGTTCACTTTTAGTATACTTTATGACTATCATAAACAAATATTGTGTCACCTCTTTAAAAAATCTAATGTAATGTCACTCAAATTAACTGGAACCTTTTATACTTGTAATATGCATAAATATAATAAATGCTAGCAAAAAGTTATTGTCATTTATACCATTTCATAGTTTCCTTTAACTGTAACCTCATAAGGAAGAAGGGACAGTTCAGAAATGGGCTGTCATCTTGGCTGTGACTATTACTTTCCACACAAATCAGATAACATCTGATTACCTTGTCTAACTGCAAGGATATACACTTAGTATCTTGAATGGGTAAATAGGCACAGTGCCGTTTGTTGCACATGAAGAAGTTCAAACACACCATATTACTTCCTGTCTGGGAAGTTACCATTCCATGACCAAAAGTAAAGGTAATGGTAAAACAAATGTAACTTGTTCAAATAAGTCTTCACTCATCATTGTTCTTAGTAAAGTAAAACACACCTTCATAAAAAAGATAGTGAGTTGATCTCATCTCTTATGATAACCTTCCTGGTCCTTAACCAAAATATCTCCATTAACTTCTGTAATTCAACCTTTGCTCCTTTCTTCTGACTTGATCAATCTTTTGCTAACTGTCTCACTTATAAAGCCACTCTTTCAATCACATTGCTCTCCTTTAATTTTACTTTTGGATGATTCAATGATTAGTCCTCTTCCCCGATCTTCTCCCACCAAACCTATACCCTCTCCAATGTTTTTCCTCATGCAGGGCTTTACAAGTAGTTTCCTAGCTTCAAGGGGACAAGGTATATGGCCTAGATAGCATATCTCTTGAAAACCTTAGGAAGTATGCCTCTAAGCTATCCAATCCTTGCTCTCCTATTGTGTCTCCATCTCAAAACTTAATTGTTTCCTTGTTTTAAAAGCAAGCCCTAGTGCAGCCCATCCCTAAAGAGACCATTCCAATCCTTCTAATGTCACCCTATTACTCCCACTTTTGCCATCTCCAAGACCTTTTTGATACTCTCCTTAATTCTCACTTTCTCAAACACTTAGAATCACATTCCCTTCTTCACAATCATGAATCCAATATGACTTTTATGGTGTGATCTCTCCTATGTGACTCATCTCTGGTGTGGCCCAAGTCTTTACTTCCCAAACTCTTTTCCTCTGACTTTTCTGCTCCTCTCTGCTCCTTCATCTCTAGTCTGTCCACTGCAGCTGTTGCTAATGCAGCAACTACTCCTTCAAATTCCACCAATAGCGGTGTCCCTCAGGGTTCTCTCCAATAAATTATTCTCTTTCATCTCCATAAATGATTGTCTCACCAACATCTTACCCAATACCTTCATACACTAACAATTATACACTTCATACTTGAACTCATTTTTTTATCCCTCTCACTCTACTATTCATTCTCTTTCCCATACTATGCAAATCTCCTTTCTTACACTTGTACAATATCTCGGAAGAGGGAAATAGAAACCAGCATAAATTCAATAATACTATTATGCAATCTCTATCTGCATCTCTTTTTCAATGTCTCTTGTTTCCCTCAGTTCAATTTCAAAATATCACTATTCATACCTGAAATAATAAAAAAAAAAATGGACACAATCATATCCTGCACTCTATCTTAGAAGTCCCACACAATCATTACAAAATCTGCTTCCCAAAAGCTGGTGTTTTGTACAGGAACTGTGATTACTTCTCTTGTGAGCAGCTGTTTCATAACTAAGCAGTTTTATTTGCCCTGGTATGGAGTACTAATCACATATTTAGGGCAGCTCTATCTGTACCTCTTTATATCCCACTGCAAAATTCAAAGCCTTCACTCCAAAAGTGGAATCCAAAGCCTTCATTCCCACCATGGAATCCTATGCTGTCAATCTCTTTAATTCAACATGCATCCCCTCACTCTAACCATCCCTTCCTGTCTGCCATGATACTGCTTGCCTCTCCCTATTCTACTGGTATTATTTTGGCCACTGTTCTTGTAATAAGTCCGCATGTGTCTCTGCCACCAAGGCTTAGACCTTTGACTCACTAAAAACAAAAAATTTTTTGCAAGATAATAAAGCTCTTCAATAACCTATTGAAAAAGTTTTAATGCTCAGTAAATATCAATTTTAATATCATTACTAATAAAATATACACCATACAAGAAGCAATCACGGATGTCTGTGAATTCTGTTGGCAGAGCAAATACAAATGAAAATATGATGAAAACTTACATGAGGTTACCCAAAAGTATGACCATACTAAATTTCAAGTCAGTCCAGCTGAGAATTTCAAGCAAGTTAAGTTTCTGGGTAGCTATGATGACACTCAACAGTTCATAACTGTGCTATAAATTCTGTAAAATCTTCATGTTATGCCACAATGTATGAGCTGAAAACTAAGTCACACAACAACAAATAATACAAATCTCATCATATTCTAATCAGTAGATATGTTTCCAGGACTTATAACATAACGACATACTCTAACATATGGTTAGGGAATTAACAGTTAATAAAGATAAAAAATGATATTCATATCAAATTCTAACATGTAGCTACCATCTGACTAAAAAGACAAACTGGATGCTGGTCATGTAACCAATCAACACATCATAAACATTATACAATTATCAACCACCACCATCTAGCTGTAAAGAACAAGAGTACATTATTGTTTAAGAATGAAATGACCATTACCTGAAGGAAAAACACTGTAAACAGAAAAACTCAGAAAACCAAGTTTGGTTGTCACACAGGTCTATCTTGACCTGCTGCACAGTTTACAACCAAAAAGTACAACTTCATATGGCATTCTAGCTTCTCTCCAGGTTTCTTGAACATATCAACATTCTTATTAGTTTTGGAACTTTAGTTAAAACAAAGTAAAAGTACAATTCATCCTGCAGATGGAATATGCACAACTGTCAATCAGGACCTTTGCCTCCAAAGCATGAAGTGTAAGCCAGGATGACCTTTTGGTGGAGTGATGATATTTCATCAAACTGCTTCTGTACATAAAATTATAGGACATGGCCACATATAAAACAGTGGCTGAGAACTGAACTTACATGAAATTAAACTGAAGTGTAAATGTTCATGCATATGGGGAAGGGTGTAGGCACCAGGGAGAAGAATAATTCTTCCCCGTTCTCACAGGAGTGAGTTAAAAACACACACAAGTCTACATCAAAGATGGCAACCTTACAGCTGACAAAGGGTATATTTTCCAGTTAACTTTGGAAATACAAATGTCATAAAAATATCGGTGATTCTATAACCTTGATGTGTGACCTCTCAGAGGCTAAACTATAAAAGAGATGTCCTTAACCAAAAAGCCATCTTCTGCCTAAGTTTCACTCTATCATACTTTTGAGTCTAAAAAGTCTAGTAGCACTGACTACCATTTGTATGTTGCAGGAAGACTTTTGAGTCTAAAAAGTCTAGTAGCACTGACTATCATTTGTATGTTGCAGGAAGAGAGTCTTATCTCACACTGGTAGCCATACTTTCCTTATATGGCAATATATGGATTACTTGTGACTTTTCCTCTCATTTGTCATAATACAAGTCTCTCTTGTATTACGGCTGAAATGGTTCTGAGCTGACTGCTGTGCCCAGGAAATGAACCATGCAGGAAAATGCATGATTCATGGTCAGCAACAGAACTTCTACATCATAAAAGCCCATTACTGGACTAAACTCTTAAACTCTACAGGTTAAATTCCTATACGACACATCTTAAGGTGATAAAAAAATCATCGGACTAAATTTCAAATGTGTGTATTAAGTGCTGAGTCAGTATTTAAATAAACATGCATATAGAAGTACTTTTCATTGATACCATAGCCTGCAGTCTTTTCTACCTGAATCAGTTCATGAAAACAACACCTCACTCTTTTCAGAATTAAATCATCTAACAAATAGAGCATATACATGATTTTGTTATCTAACCACAAAAACTGAAAAAAATGGCAACACCTGGTTTCAAAATAATCATACTTTATTTGTACTCATCATTTTTTTCAAGGACTCATTAGGGTATTCATTTTCATGGACTTACAACTTTGTTGGTGCCATTAGGTATATGCTGTAACTGAAAAACTGGCTTCTGGTGAAGCAGCATCACTGCAAATTATTGCTACTCTGCATATGTAGTCAAGTGTTACAAGACTATGCCAATGAATGGTAACATTGCAAATGAAAAGTCACCTTAGATGAGGCTGTATCATCAGTGGACAGAAAGGAGTACAGCATCATGAAGGACTTTCTAACCTCAAAGGAGCCCATCTCAACCTGCTATCAAGCAAAGTACAACCCCAAAGCTGCAGGAGCCACATAAAAGGAGTCCTGATGTTATATGATAATCATACACATAGCCTTACACCACACTGTCCAGTTACATGACTAGCAAAAGTCAAAATTTCAAAAAATTCTTATTCAGTTAAAAGGCAAGTTAAATATATGCTAACAAACAAACGACAAAGTTGCTGCAAATCTCATTCAATTGATTTTGATCTGATTGAAAAAAAAATTCCCTTATCCAGCAATCCATACCCTAATTAAGGTTTATTCTGATGTAATGAAAGTAATCAACGATTTACATAAATCCTTACAAGCTCAAATTATCATTATTTCCCTTGGTGTAAACACCAAGTAAACCCAGCCTTTGTGAAAGCATGCACCCTCCTATACAAATCTTTAAAATATATTCAACACTAAGCAAAAACAGGGATTCAAAATCACCAGCCCAGAAGTGAGATCAGTATTTCATCAGTAAGGCAACTGACAAAATGCAAGTTTCCAGTCAACATGTGAAATAACCAAAAAAGCAGTCAAGTGAAAAAAATATAATGGCCAAGAGAGCTAGTCCAATATGTAAAATGAGAAAGGAACAATTGCAACTGGATAATTACACAATTTCTAAATAAAAACTGTACAACACAAATTCCCATCCACTTTACCCACAAGACCTGAAGCTTCTAGTGGAAAGAATAGTGTAGCTTGTATCAAGTAAATAAATATTGTGGGTTTAAATGGCTCTGATGCCATTTGCTTTATCACATATCATGTCAGTATTGGAATGGAATAAAAAAATTTAACATTTCTAGCAGTAACTGAAGTTATCAGCAATGAAAATTAGAAGAGAAATAATTTGGTAATGAGTCTTAAACAAAACAGAACCAATAAACAGTATAGGTCAATTTGCTGCTAATAAGCACATGCCATGATACAGTCAATGTGCCTATTATTTCTCATCAACAGGAAGTGCAATGAATTTTTCCAGTGGTCATCACCCCATAGTTAAAATATGGAATATACATCAACAGAGCTTCAGATGTAGACCACAGTTAGTGACGGATTATGGCAGCTGTAAATAGCTTTGGAAGCTTGTAGTGGCCCCCTCCCTCCCGGTTCTGCCTGACTGGTTAGCCCACTACGAGGTGAACAGGACTGGATAATCCTTATGACTGCAACATCATCCCTAGAGGAAGAATGCTGCAACGTATTTCAAGGTCATGTCAGTATTGATTACTGATGCATCAGGTTGTACCAGGTGAGAAACCATCTTGTCAACAGTGTACGAGCGAGTTGTGAGGTTGGTAGTGCTGGATCAACCAGGCTTGCATGAGCAGGAACATGAGCAGGCTGGCCGTCGCTGTTGCCTGCTTAGTCGGCTGTCAAGGTCAGCTTGGATTGCCTCACAGTCCCATCGACCAGGAACACTTGCCATCTCTCCCCCACTTAATGACAATGCTCTGACAAACATGACAAACGCATGACCTCCCATGTGTTGCTAAAATTAATGTTATTCCTTTACACAAAACTCTTCATTGATAGGTATTCATTTAACTTCATAAATAGCGATTAAACTACTAGAGAGCAACTCGTCTCTCTCTCTTGCTCTCTTCACTCACACGACCTGACGTCACCATCCAGCACTGGCACCTTTTCAACAAGAATTTTATCACTTATTTTAAATGGAAACTTTCTTGCAAAGTATCCCCCTGTCTTCTCTGAGTATTCATACACTTGCCTTCATATATCACAATGCATAAAAACCCTTAAATACTCCAGTACAAGACGGAAACCAAAGCAACACTCACCACCTCACTCGCCATCCTCCCAAGGTTCTCGATAAACAAATGTGACGTCACGATGGCACAACATTGCCGTGTTAGTGACAGTTTTATAACTTGTTCAGTATATTCCAATTAAAATTTGACATAGGCACAGCAGATTTGGTTGATTAAAGTAATTGCAACAGTAATTCATTGAAGTCTTAGTGACTTTCATTGATAATTCATGAAAGTTACACTGGAGAGTAGCGATCAGCTGGTGCCTACGGCTGGTCCTGCAACTCATGTAAATATTACATGACAACAACATTCCTACTGTTCAGTTTTAGAATATTCAAACTTCATTAATATGTAAAATTCTATTTTTATGTAGTAGGAATTAGAATAACAGCTGAAAAACAAGCCGGGTCAGAAAAGGTGGCTGTGATCATAGGACATAATTAGAATGTGTTGTAGGTACGGCCGAGGAGTTCCTGTGGTGGTGGTGAGGTTGCGGCGGCACCCGTTATCACGAGGAGTGAGTAGTGCCAGTGCCAAGTGACACTGTAACCATGCCTCTGTCACCATGCATACTTCAGTAAAAAATTCGTCATACAGATATTTCTGAAAGCCACTGGCTTCTCTGCAGCAAACGAAACGAGTTATTGCGCATTATAATGGTAATTATATCTCCGGACACCAAACTATGCAGCGCAGTATGATAATTATTTGTTTTGTCTGTGAATGACCCGGTGACATGAGTTTTTACGGACAAATGTTTCAACGATACTATGCTTTCAGCAATGTGAAGCAAATTTCTCATTCAGGAATTTGTAAAATACTACGCGTTAACATGCAACGCAAAAAGTTCAACTTGAACCTGTCATCGTCTAAATCTGTCCTAAATCGTTGGTCACAATAACTCAGATGACAAGTGAGAGGTGGAAGAGTAGAGTAATGGCACAAACCTTGAGAGGAACAGCTTTCTTGTTATGTAACACCTGTGTTCAAAGAAAAATTGGGCAAGGCAAGGAACAGGGAACATGTTCCGGTTATGGTTTACATCCCAGCGAAAAAATTTAAGAAAGCTGAGCATAGAAATGCTTATCGAATGACACCTAAATATTGACTGGCAACGGTTCCCAATTGCTTTTGATAAATCGTCTCTGGTAACTTGTCTTTGGTGAAAATATACAAACAAGTTTCAGAACTACCGACGACCAGTTTATAAAGACACTTACCTACAACTGCTGGTATTAAATCATCAATGTTGTACCACACGAATAAAAGAATATTTTTGTTTCCTGTCACTTCATCGACAAGTCGTTCTCCTGGCCTTTGTGCTGGCGCCACTACCATGAAATTGAGGGCACCACGTCATTTTTTTTTTTTTTGTAAGTGGACCCTAGTTTGCGGGAGAGGTGGTCCAGGCATCCTCGATTTCCAATGCGTAACGACGCAAAAAGTGTATCCCTCCTTTATTACTATTTCATACGGATCAATTAACGCACTGTTACTGTTTATATAGTTTAATGACATGGGATTGGAGGAGGTCTTGGAAAGAATATATCTAACAAGACATAAACATTATACTAAAGGGTCATGACCCATGTAAGGTTCATGGTCCTGATGAAATTTTACCACATGTGCTGAAGATGAGTCCAGATACACTTGACAAACCGTTTTTAAGTTGGCCAAGATATCACTGGAGAAAGATAGAGTCCTTAGGAAGGGGTAGAGGGCAAACGGCTAGTTCGTCTGTAAGAAAGGAGATCGGAAGGATGCCCTGATCAGACTCGACCGGTTTTCCTTATGAGTCTGGTCTGTATGGTACAGGAAAAGACGATCAGTAAGCAAGGATGCCTTCCTGCAGAGGAGAAACTACCTAACTGAGATACAACATTTAAGGAAAGGACGTCTTATATAACAAAAGTTTTATATTTTTAAGAGCGAGTGAGCTCCGTTTTAGACTGTATCTGGACTGCCAGAAAGGAATTGAGGCTACCACATACGGGGCTGGAGAAAAACATCTGGTTTCCCTGGCAGGAATAGAGGTGAAAATCCTCCTATGGAGAGATTATCTTAGGACGCAAGTCGGAGGATCCTCGATATGAGTTTGAGGTCACTAGCAGCGTCCTGCCATACGGTCATCGTTCTTCTTAGTGACTCATTTCCAACAACTGTCAGCAATCCTAGAAAACTAAAGACTCAAGAGTTTCTGACAACTATCTGCCTTTTATACAACCAGGCCAGAAGCACCTTATCACTAAGGGTGTGACCTACTGTAACAAAGGATTAAATTGGTGTCAAATTCAATAAACAGTCAAAGATCCACGATCAAATAAGGTGTTTTAGATGAGCGAATTTCTTTACTTCGAGAAATTCACGTACCTCTTTAATGTGCTTAATGAGCAATTTGCACATAACTCTGGCTATAAAAGCTCATTATTGGGTTTGATTACCCTGAATAATTTAGAAATATAGTTTATGATGTTCAGAACTTTGCTGACAGATGGAATCTTAGGGGATTAAAGAATGCAAAGGCAAGAAATTCGGAGTGGATTCAGCAGTAACCACAACGATGTCGACAGTTTATTCCCTCAGAATGGACCACTCCGGTTGACAAAGCCAGGAAGGTTAGGGAAACTAAAGTTCACTTTTCTTTAAGGTTTGTTATTTGCACCAAACGTAGCAGACTTGAGGAATGGATTTAGCCGGCACATGGCGAAAGAAAAATTGTGAGGTAGTCTCAAACACAGCCACCCTGATCTTGACGTAAGCCATTTTGCAACTGTCATTTCCCATTCACTGGGGGCGACTTCATAATTTGACGAAAATGAGAATTCTTGCGGTTTTGATGGATTCTACAACTTGTCTCAGAACTTTTTTATCTTCAATTTCGGACAGACGTTCGATGTCATCCTTGTTACCTTGAGCCACCTTATCCAACGTATAGTATTTTCGTGGCTTCTGGTCGATGAGTAAGTTTATACAGCAGCATGTTTCAGCAGCCGTTTGGTTCTGTCGAAACTGCTTACGCACTGCTTGAGCTTTCTGAAACTGGACTGGGACTGGCAGTCATTTGAATATGTGGTTCCTTCTGACGGTCTGTATGGTGGAAGTCTGACGTCCATCAACTCCGTCCTTGTAAGCGAGACTCCCTTGCAGAGCTGAGCCAAGGCGTCTTTGTAACTCGCTCATGAAGTTCGATAACCTGCAGTAAGTTTGAGGGCTGGTCCTGTGTAGCAGGGCCGTGGATCCGTTACATTTGTGGCTTCATCGAAATCATCAATTAATGACTTTGATGTATCCCAAAAGGGAATCCAATCTGAAAAGACATAATTTCAGAATTTCAAGAAGGGCAGTCTTCATTATAATGTAACATTTTAGTATTACGACCTGATGGTTGATCATCACTAGTTCTAATTTGTTGTCACTTTTGTCTAAAACTAAACAGTGTTTCAGTCAAAAGTCTACCTTGTTTTATTTTGCAACTGCTAGATTACGTGATTTAAAAATCTCAATATTTGTCTCACTTCTTTTGGAGTTTGAATATTTCTCTTCAATTCTGTTACAAATGAGTCGGATGTCACCATTTCTTGTCCTTCACTTATGGTATGAAAGACACGGTCTTTCTTGGGTGTCCTCCTGGCTTTGCTTAAATTGCTCTCATATTCCAATGACTGTCGTCTGAACTTTCTAATATAAAGGAGAAAATACCAGTTTGTCATCAGAATACCCTAGTGTAAGTGTTTGGCCGATTCTTAAATAGAGTACCAGAAATGCAGTGTGTTCGACCTCCAACGCGAATAGCACATTCAATAAGTTTTTTCTCTCCTTTTTAAAGGAGTTCCTCTCCTCTCCCTCTCACGTGATCAACCATCCAAGTAATTTCAGCAACAATTTAGTGGTGTAGCAGCCTTGTGTGGGTTACGCTTTAAATACACTTTGGTCAAAATGCAATTAATGACCTGGGCCAAGATGTGAGATGAAAGCAGAAATCTAGCAAATTTAACTGTTTAGTTTATTCATATTTATCTCCATACTGGAAGAATTGTTAATTACAGTAAGCCGGTGCACTGACAGGGTTTTGTTCAAGGGGAAAGGGGGCAAATTATTAACTGAACAACCGCGATATTTAAGAAAACATTGTACTCTTCATGTACATCAAATGCAACTGGAGGCAATATGGCAAGAAATCCCACGAAAATTTGCCTGCTTTACAAAGAGATGGTTCCAACCTACCTGAACATTAAACAGGAAGGTGCTTCGGTCCGGAGTTAGTTTTGTTATAATGAATTTATTACGCCCAAGGAGCGACATTCCTTGTAACAGGACCATGAGGCCAAGGATTATATTCAGAGGAACTCGTCTCGCAGGGCGCGCTGTTCAGTTACGTAGATATATTGGAGTCCATTCGTAACACGAGTTAGCATCCACCAAAGTGTGGATGTCGCACGAGAATCATTTCCAAATGATTGTCTACGAGTAGATAATTACATATATCAGTCAGAGGTGGACTTACCGAGTTAACGAACCACTGGCGTCTTGAGTTAGGCGACATTTTCTGCGGGTGACCAGACGGAAGAGAAAGTATACGTCTGGCTTTAATAGTGTCTTGTGACATTCCGTGGGGAAAGGTAGGCGAGTAAATATTTTAATGAAATTCATTATCGTGGTCCGTGATCTTCATAATGACTGGAAGTGTATAGTGGAGCATGGATAGATTAAGTAACTTCTAATATCTGATGTATGACAATGCAAGCACACATTTTATGGTATATAAAGTATAAGAAACGAAAGTTGATCTTCATGATGAACGATTTGATGCGCACCAAACGTTTTAAGAAATCTTTTGGTTCCTTTTGAAACAGGAATTTGTTTTAGTATCTAGGATATACGTGATATACAATACTATAGTGGTGACTTAATTCAAAATACGAAAATGCATTGATACAAGGATGAAATCCTTCCATATTAAAGTATATACCTTTCCAGTCCTCTCCTGGAAAATTAGGCAGCAGCAATTTAAAGACCCTGTTCTCAATACTCAACAGGTATCATCCCTAACACGAACTTACAGTAACGCTCCCATTTGCCCTCCTTACCACAGTGCTGTGAGACCCGCGCTGATGCTTCTTGTCCTGTGACCCGGGAGGAGCTGGCTCCTCTTACACAGCCATTGCTGCACGCTGTCGGCACATTCACGTCCTCCAGGTCGCGGGCGTTCGCCCCTCTTGTCTTGCGGCCCATCTTGCCTGAAGTGGCTAATTGCGTAGCGCACTCCAGTGCTGCAGTCGTCTTCCTCCGCTGTCGGCTGGTAGCGAGCTAAATAAGCCTCTCGCAAAGTCGTCCTGTCGAACTCGCGCTGTTGCCTACGTAGTGTCGATCCAGGGTCTCCAGGTATGACTTGTTTCTGATGAAAACCCAAGAGGCCCCATAAACTCAGCTTCCCTTCCGTAGGACTTGCAATTAGGTGCTGCATCCGACGCCTGGCTGGGACCACGCCTATCCATCCATCTAGCTTCTATCCTGACTGCAGTCTGCCCGGCAGCTGGCCCTGCATACGCTCCCAAATGAAAAGGCTGAGTGGTTTGTCTATATCTGGATAGCCGGGGAACATTTGACACTGTATCACACAGGAGGTTAGTAAACAAGCTAGATTTCTATGCAGGAATAAGGGAAAGATTCCTTCAAAAAAAAAAAAAAAATCATCTTGGTGGAAGGGAGCCAAAGACGCAAGTTAGATGAAACTTATCGAACTGGGTTGAGGTTACGAGTGGCATGCCGCAGGATTCTGCTCTGGGACCATCGCTCTTCTTGACATTTGGGATGACTTAAAAGGGGAACCTGACAAACGCCAAAGCTAATCTGATACATTGCTCATGAAATTTAACCGAAGTAAATATGAAGTAATGAGAATGGTACACAACGCAAGGCTTCGATATGAATTATGTTTGGCACGAAATAAGCTGCAGGATTCCGTGAGAGAGGGAGAGCTTGGGAGTTGACATCATCCCTGAACTGGTGCTGGAGTCTCATCTGAGGAGAATAATAAAGGAGACAAACTGGCTATCATAAAGAATAGATTGAAGTACACATCCTGTTCACACCCAGCATTAGACCAAAACTAGAAAATGCTTCTCAAGTTTGATTACCGCACGCAAAGGATGGCAACAAAGATGGTAACAAAATTTATAGAGCTAAGATATGGGGAACGTTTAGGGGCCTTAAGTTCGTCCACTAAGAGAAGATTAAGCAATAATCTGATCACAGCCTCGATGACGCAGGCAGTGAACAGTTCTTCGAAAGATGCACGGGCAGAAAAATCGGAAGCCAGAACATGAAATTCAGCAAGGAACTCATTAGAAAAGATATTAAGTAGTACTTTTACAGTATAAAAGTAGTGGATGAATGGAATAAATTGAGTCAAGATTATGAATGTCGACAACTCGGAAGTTTCAAAAGATGTATGATAGAGAATGTTCAAGAAATGGGTTGTGTGCCCTACGAGTGCAGAGCTCCCTCCCCGTACAGTTGTAAGTGTTTACACAGTTCCCCTCAAGGAAAATCACTGATTAAATCACATTCGGCAACAATGTTCTGCTAGTACAAGCACAGTATGGATTCGGCAATAGGCTAACTTCCAAACTTGACCCTCTAGAACTGTGCCGCAATGTTGGTTTACTTTCCCTCTTTTATGGGAATTATATTCGTTTATGCTTCCGAGAGCTGGCTGCTTTTGTGTCCCCACCACTAGCTAGACCACGCAATACTCGGCGAGCTGCTGCGTCACATGATTACTGTGTGGCCATCGGCAACTCAAGGGTGGGCCGTTTTGATAACTGTTTCTTTCCTTACACCTCTAAGCTTTAGGACTCTCTACCTTCTCATGTCTTTCCCAGTAACTTTGGCCTGGCACATTTCAAAACACAGTTTTTCCTTTCCTCCAAAATTCTTATTCACTTTCCCTTGTCTTTTCTTTTTCCGTTTCATAATTCTTTCTATATTCCAATTAAGGCTCGGACTTGATGTGGACTCTTGTCCTTGACTGGAGCCTTCAACATGAGAAAGAAGACCGGCTCTAACCATAATCGGTAGTCTTTACATACCTGTGCTCCCAAGTAGATAGAAAAGACTCCGGAGACACAAAAGATGACACGGTCCTACTCGCTCAGCGGGCCTGGCGACAGCAAAAAGCAATGAGGTGTCAGAAATCACCACAACGTTGCTCGTACCCCGCAGGCGGGTGTATGTGTAAGGAAGGATGTAACACAACGTTATCAGATCATCAATACAATTATAATGGAGAGGACTGAAGGTGGGTTTATACTTTCTAAAGTGGCACAAGCTCCCACAGACAACGAAAAGGTAAGAAATATTATTAGAAATATCAGAAATTTAAACAAACCTGATGAATGTTTTAGTGCTATGGTGTACTTGCTGGGGAATAATGAAATACTAGAGAGAAGGAGCAGACCTAAGACATGTGGGAATATAGAATGTTTTCTGAAGTTGTGCTCTTACTTTAGGTACCCTCGAAAAAATCCTCAAGCTCATATAACACTCGCACAATGATAAAGTAATTGGTTCTGGTACTGGTTGGGTTCTGCGGATTAAGAGGAAGATTATGACAATTTGGACTGTAATTTCTTACCCATTATTTTTTGTAACACACTTCAAGTATTGGCCATCTAGTACAGCACTGATGTTAAAAAGGACAGAATAGGAGTTGGGATACAAAAAAGGTCAAGAGAACCAGTGGAATGAGGATGTGAAGACAGTGAAGAGGACGATGACATATCAGCTGAAGCCACTGAAGGTTAGTGGAGTCCAGAGAGATACAGATAACCCAGGTTGGTAGGGAGGCTACCTGGGTGAAGGATGGAGTACCACTGTGAGGAAGGATTGGCGATGTAAACACATGCAGCTGGCAGGAATGATGGATGCAGATTCGATCATACAAGGTTGGGCAGGTTACAAGTTAACTGGAGGTTGTTGAGGGACAGTTGCTAGATCAGAGGCGTAGGAAGAGAATCAGTCTTGACAACCACTTGGGGATGTGTGTGTGTGAAGGCAAGACAACAATAAGAGTGAAAAGTAATGTAGTTAGGAAGCCCCACCGAGGAGGTAAAATGTAAGAACGTCTCGCGGGACGTGAACAAGACACGGGAAGCTAAAACGGACACGTGGTGTGCAGCCGTGTCCATTCTGTATGTGTTCAGACAGGTTCTAGAGAGGTTCATTTCACGATGAAACGGATGCGTATAGAACCACTGCACGAATGTGAAGACCTCTGCAAGAACTGCAGACGTTTCAGATTTTGAGGGTTCGAAAGGCAAGTTGCGTGGTGCATGACGTACATGAAGCTAGGAACACAGAGACTAGAGGCACAGTCGTCTATGGCGAGTAGTTGTACATCAGCCCCCTGGCCACCCAGCAGCCGTGTCAGATAAACTGTGAAAATAGTCTGACTGGTTAACTCGCTGGAAATGTGTACAGGTGAGTGAGGCGTGACAGGCAGGTGAAAAGGGGACAGATGAGGAAGCCGTTGGTGAGACGGGACAGGTGGGGAAGACGATGGTGGGTGAGGGGTGACAGGTGAGGGAGACCGAGTGAGAGAATGTAGGGTAAAGGTGGAAGGAGAGAGAGAGAGAGACGAAGTACCTGCCTTTGAGAACTGAATTTTGCCTAAGAGGCAGGAGTGATGCGTGGCGCTCACCACGTCTTGCTTGCTGGATACTGCCGCGTCTTTCAGCTGCAGTGTTACATAATGGTCATCTCTCTTCCCGGTTCATCTGGAACTGTTTTCAGCCACGAGTCTAATCTTTTAAATGTTCCTGTTGTCACTCCAAGTTTCTCAATTCTCCCTCACCTGCATGGAATAACCTTTCAAGCTTCTTTGCTGAATATTCGTACATTTTCGTCCGATATCTTTTCAGTATACTGCCAGAAATATCTCCTGATAGATGGCTGTGCCTTTTGCTTGCTAACGGGGTTTTAGATGTGTGTTCATGTTCTTTCAACGTCTTGTTCTCCACTCAGCCAGTTCTACTTGTCAAGTGTTCCCGCGTTCTTTATCTGTTTATTTCCGTCTGCTAAATTGGTGAGTACAAAATACAATATTCCAATATACTTTTTACATAAACTTTAAACAGTTTTATCGTCAGCTTTCTCTACGTCGTTGTTAAAGCCCTCATTATCGTACCACTCATTAACTGGCATAAAAGCACTTTCTTAGTTATCTGTTCCTTGCAGTCCAGTTTCCCATGCCTATGACAGCTTACCAGCTTACAATGTCTCTCCCTGTCGGGCGTATGTAGGAAAGCGTTGACACACTGGATCCCGGTTGAAATAACTTTTTTTTTTTTAAGGAATAACAACATTTTTTAAACCTCGTCGCAAAAGAACAATAAAAAATGGTTCACTGAAAAATTAAGTTGATTTGTCAGTCTCCTCCTCATGACTGTGATTGGTGTTGGCTGATCAAGAAGTGAGGAAGAGTAATAAGTGCAATAAAATAATTTGACTTCCCAAACGTCGGATAAGAAATTATGCTAGAGATCCAATCCCACCACATTCCTCAGGTCATCCTGTAGCACTGTGTCAGCTTTGGTGCTGAGTGATCGAGAAATGTGGAAATTTGTATGCCTCACACCCACACATTCGCTCTTACAGATATATAAATTGATAAATAGATAAACTGAAAAATTGAGAGATAGATTGACACATATTAAAAAAAAGATAAAAACAGTCTTCTCAGCAAACAAGGATTAGTAAGCCCCTACCCCGACGTAAAGCATAAATGATGGGGACCACCCTACCAGTACCACAGGGACCTAACAGCTAGATCCACATCCAGTCAAGTCCGACCACCGTCTTTACATCTCTTTCTTTCCTTCCGTTTTCCCTAATACTATCCCCTTTTGCCCTCACTATTCTCCTTCTCATTGCTCTCTTCACTACCGCCACTGCTCTGTCTAGTACCTCGCCAGGTGATCACCAAACCATCTAGTCATATGACATATGGCGGCAGACATTTTAGCTCATTTGACAACTAATCGCCGAGGAATCCGGAGAGTTCGGACCACAACAACATTACCTTTTACGTTTTTCCATCAAATCACAAAACATCCATACGAAACATTTCTAAGGAGACTTTAAAAGGTAAGCTAAACAAAAAGTGACAAAAACCTATATTTTCCAAATACATAAACAACTCAACGGTATAAACTTGAATAGAAATCAGTAGATTATGTCAGTGTGAGATCTTTCAAAACACTTTTGTGCCGCATCTCATCTGCTGATGATTACCATGTAAAGATGCAGATTCAGTCATAGCTGTAACTTGCCAATGAAATTTTCAATTACTACGATGGTACAAACAACGATTATCCACATACAAGACATAATAAGTGAGTGTTGTGTGTGTGTGGCCAGAGGAATGCTCTGTGCTGTGCGTCCAATGCCAACTATTTCTGAAATTCACCGAAAATGCCGATTTTCATTATACAAGTACATTATAAATAGCTTCATATCATGGATGACATATGCTGCTGCATTAGTCCGTAATCCCTTATCGCGGTACAACATACACACGCTACAGTTAACTGTCCGTTAGTGTCTAGTATCAGGGATCCGGATACACTGAACCCACGCGTCCGTTTCCTCGCGCTGGCTCGGGCCATGGATTGCACCAAGGACTTTAACCCTCAACAACACAGATTATACTCTGCACATTTGCTCAGACCAATAAAAAAATCATACACCCGTGCTTCAATTTCTGACTTTTTATATAAAGATAGTTTAGTTTGTGCTATATAGGGTTCCACAAACGAACAAGTGGATCCAGCAAGAGAGGGTAACCCCCACCTGGTCATGACACAAACTCCGATAATTGGTGGAGTTGAGCGTTGGTAGTGTTGGCTCCTACCATTATTAAAGAATATGAACTGCGATGAATCTTTGAATCTTTGTGGATGAAAAAAAATTCCCACATCTCATATGCTCAAGATCTCTCTCTCTCTCTCTCTCTCTCTCTCTCTCTCTCTCTCTCTCTCTCTCTCTCTCTCTATATATATATATATATATATATATATATATATATTTTCTTTCATACTTGATTGCCTTTTCCCGCGTTAGAGGGTATCGCAAGGAACAGACGAAGGAAGACTGCATTTGATCACATTCATTCTCTAGCTGTCATGTGAAATACACCGAAACCACATCTCCCTATCCACATCCAGGCCCCACAGACCTTTCCATGGTTTACCCCGGCCGCTTCACATGCCCTGGTTCAGTCCACTGACGGCACGTTGACCCGTCAACCACATCGTTCCAATTCATTTTATCACGCATACGCCTTTCACCCTCCTGCATGTTCAGGGCCGATCACTCAAATTCTTTTTCGCTCCGTCTTTCCATCTCTAATTTGGTATCCTCCTCTTTGTTTCCTACGCTTCTGACATATTTATCCTCTTTGTCAATCTCTCCTCACTCATTCTCTCCATCGTCCAAACTATTTCAACACACCCTCTTCAGTTCTCTCAAACACATTTCATTACCACACCTCTCTCTTACCCTTCTATTACTTACTCTCGATCAAACTAAATATCATACCAAGTATTGTCCTCAAACATTTCATTTCCAACACATTCACCAACCTCCACACAGCCTTATTTCTAGCCCATTCCTCGCATCTATATAATATTCTTGAGGGCTACTACACTGTTATGCATACCCATTTTTGCTGTTCCACACAACTAACTCTTCCTGGCTTCTATGTACAATGCTCCGAAACCAAAGTCCCCATCCCCATCCCTCAATCCACAACTAGGCACCACAGACCTTTCTACAGTTTCCCCTAAACAAGTCATATGCCCTGACTCAGCCCTCTGACCGCATTTCATTTACATACCACATCGCTCCAATTCACTCTCTCCCTTGCACGCCTCACATCCTCCTGCATGTTCAAGCCCCAGACACTCAGAAGCATCTTTTCCTTCATCCTTCCACTACCTCCTCGTTTAATCTTCTTTATTTCCCTCCACTTCCGACACGGATACCCTTTTAGTCATCCTCTCTGTATGTCCATACTTTTTTCAGCAAACCCTCTTCAGCTGCCTCATACATACTCTGACTACCCCACCTCTGTCTTACCCTACCACTTCTTTTAAGACCAACCCTCCTCGCACCACATATATCACTTCCAACACATCCACCGTCATCCGCACTCTTTCGTGTAAGGCCCGCGTCTCGCATCCATACAACACCGTCGGATCTCCTGTGTCGTCAAGCGTACCCATCTTTGCCCTTCACCGGCAATGACCTCTCTCACCCACATAACTGCAGCGAGCCCACCGAGGTGTCTACCTGCTGCCACTGCTGATCCAGCCACTTTGCCTGCTTCCAGAGTTGTTCCTGTCTCCCCTGCTCCACCGTGACTGCAGCTTCTACCTGCTGCTGCTCCTACTGGTCCTGCAACTGTTCCCTTTACTGGGTTCAGCAACAGTTGACAGATGCTTTACACCCTCTGCCAGGCGCCGCCGAGTCAGAGCAAAAGACTCTTGAGTTCTTGGATTCGATTTAGTGTTCACAAAGCCGAATCAGGGGTAATGAAGCAGGATCAGGAGTGATGAATCCAAGATAAGGTTAATAACACCGAGTTGGTATTCATGAAGCCTAGTCGGGATTTTATTATGCTAAGCAACTGAGCACGAACTCGCGTTTGGGTTCATAAAGTCAAATCAGAGTTCATGAAGTCGAATCAGGGTCAAGAAAGTCAAGTAAAGGCTTCTAAGTCGAGTCAGGGTCAATTAAGCCAGGTAAGGGCTTATGGAGTCGTCAGGGTCAATTAAGCCAGGTAAGGGCTTATAGAATCGAGTCAGGGTCAATTAAGCCAGGTGAAGGCTTATAGACTCGAATCAGGTTCAATTAAGCCAGGTAAGGGCTTATGAAGACGAGTCGGGGACAATTAAGCCAGGTAAGGGCTTATTGAGTCGAGTCAGGGTCAATTAAGCCAGGGAAAGGCTTATAGAGTCGAATCAGGGTCAATTAAGCCAGGTAAGGGCTTACAGAGTCGAGTCAGGGTCAATTAAACCAGGTAAGGGCTTATAGAGTCGAGTCAGGGTCAATTAAGCCAAGTAAGGGCTTACAGAGTCGAGTCAGGGTCAATTAAGCCAGGTAAGGGCTTATAGAGTCGAGTCAGGGTCAATTAAGCCAAGTAAGGGCTTATAGAGTCGAGTCTGGGTTAATTAAGCCAGGTAAAGGCTTATAGAGTCAAGCCAGGGTCAATTACGCCAGGCAAGGACTTATAGAGTCGAGTCAGGGTCAATTAAGCCAGGTAAGGGCTTACAGAGTCGAGTCAGGGTCAGTTAAGCCAGGTGAGGCCTTATAGAGTCGATTCAGGGTCAATTAAGCCACGTAAAGTCTTATAGAGTCGAGTCAGGGCCAATTAAGCCAGGTAAGGACTTACAGAGTCGAGTCAGTGTCAATTAAGCAAGGTAAGGACTTACAGAGTCGAGTCAGTGTCAATTAAGCCAGGTGAGGGCTTATGAAGACGAGTCAGGGACAGTTAAGCTAGGTAAGGGCTTAAGAAGACGAGTTAGGGTCAATAAAGCCATGTAAGAGCTTATGCAGTCGAGTCAGGGTTCATGAGACAGAGTCAGAATTTATAGGGGCGAGTCAGGGTTCATGGAGGACAGCGTGAAGTACCCGGATGTGGGCGAAACCCTATATGCAAGCCTTCATATGCAACAATAATATGGCGCTGGACAGATGAGGTGCGCGACGCGTTACTGAGAGCCAGCCAAGCCAGCCTGCGTGTGGACGCTGGTGACGGTGGGAGCCACTGGCCGGCTGCACCTGGTGGGGCTGGTCCGGGTGGTGGCCCTCGCGCGATGCCTGTGAGACCTGTGTTCACCCCGTGGCGCCAGGTCCCAGGCTGCAGCGGGCGCGGGGATCGGCCCTTAATCCTCAGGTGCTACAGTCCTTGCACGTATGTACGTACGGACGCATAAACCTTACTCACCCTGAAGCAACAACACACCCAAACGCATTTACATGCACACAAACACACATACACAAAAATACACGTATGTGTGTACACATAAACACGCTACACACACACACACAGATACAAAAAACGGTGACTGCGAGGCAGGGACAATAAGGTGTCAAGCCAGCAGCCTTCCTGTCTGTGGGTCTGATCACAGGGCAGGGCTGGCCCGAGACTTGTTCCTCACTCCACCACGGAATCCCTCCCCTTGACTTCCCGTTCCCCGTACCCCCATACAAGACCCCCACCGCAAGTTCACTTCCCGCCCCCTGTACCACGATAAAAGACCCCACCACAAGTTCACCAGTACACCACAAGCCACACATCTCGAAGCTCTACCACATCTTCCTTGCGTTCTTATCACTCTCCCAGCTCACTTCCTCCCAGGGATATCATGTGATCCGTCTCCCTCTGTGCTCCGCCATTTCATGTGATCCGTATTACCACGTGTTGTCTCTCCATGTGCACCCAACTTACCACGTGTTCGGTCTCTCCAAGTGATTCAGCTTACCACGTGTAAACGTTTCACTGCCATTATCATGTCAGCACTTCCCAACATAAGCGACATGAAGTCTTTGTTTGCGACTGTCTGGTCCTTACTGGTCAGTCTGTACGAGTACCATCCCGTATAATCGATCCGTTCAGTACCGTACGCACAACTTAGGCAAGACAACTAATCCTTAGTACTTAGAATTATCCACGTACACTTGGACAGTAAACTCTTCATCTGATGAGGCTTTGTACTCTGATCATCCTCTCTGATGACTCTGCAAGGGTGGCATTTATGGGAAGAAACAGTGATCGTACATCCTCTGAGATTTTTGGTGTATCTGAAGAAAGGTTTCAGTCCGATGATGAATTTGGCGTAGTTCAGTAAATCTTGTTTTAACTAGTTCTTTTAGGTTTTGCAAACATGAAACGGCACTGCCAAATATCGGGGCTATGGTTCAGACGCATACTGCACAAGGTATATCATATGGGCCGTACACCCCTCATCTACCTGAAGGTGAGAGAGTACTCGGACGACCCTTGGCAAGAGTAGTGGCTGGAGAAGGGGTTACCAGGCCTACATGATGAACCATCCACTGTAGAGCTACAGGAGGAAAAGGTACCGAGAGGAGCGAATTTGTTAACCAGGTTGCCCTAGACTGACCAGGTCAGGAGGGTGGAGGGAAGGTTGAATTGCAGAAGTTACTGGAGATTTTTGGGTTCGAGGGCCAAGAAGTTTTATCGATAGAAGTGGTCACGTCAAATCATCATAACATCTTTATCTGAAGGAGAGTTTGGCTTTACGAAAAACAGCTCTGTAATTATTACCAGCAGAAATGAAAGCAGGAATGGATACGCTCTGCTCCTGAAGCAAATGGCATGATCGACCAAGCCATGAGAAGAGAAGAGAAAGACCTGTGGGAACTGTGCAAAACTACTTCCAGGTAAGAACCTCCGCTGTACGCGCCAACAAACTTCCGGTAAACTCACAAAATTCACAAGAATTTCCACTCTTCCAATGAGGACAAGGGAGAAAATTCCCGAAACCCAGGTTCAGACGAATGAGGCTTCACAACCCAATACAACAGCTCAAGTGTCTCATGAAATATATGGAAAATCTAACAGGGAAGTGCATCGATGAACAAACAAATGCTGATCACAGAATTTCCTCGACTATAATCAGCAATGAGATAAGTACTGCAGAAGATAACAGAAGACTAAATGTGGGGAACGCGGGGCAAATGCCTTAAATGTCATTCGTTAATCCGCTTCAGGGCTGAGGTGGCAATAGTTGCTCTCCCAGGACCCAACATGCAATGGAACTTTCAAAGGCACGGATGAACGACGAGTCAACACTGTAGCACACGGATTAATCATATCTATCTAGTCTTGTAAAAACTCTCGTTGTAAATGTATCATATAGGTGCACTTTCACATGTCTTATGATGATATGGCCTATCATCTCGTTCCAGTAACTGCATGATCTTCATATACATTTATTCCTGTGAAATTCTTGTTTTGATTGCATTTTTTATCAGATGATGTTCTACGTGCATGTAAATATCTTGTCTACACTTAATACTTTTAATTGTAATATTATCATTAATTAAATCCGGTGTTTAAAAAAGTCTCATAAATATTAAGAAATCAAGAGAAAAACAAAACATGAACCACGTCTACATCAACATTTACAATTTCTGAAAATAACTTCATCAACATATTTATCCAGCGGGCCTACAACTTCAACTACACCATCTACAAGTACAATCACGTCCAACTTCATGAGCAACTACGTCAACCACAACTCCCTACTACAACCTCAGCTATGCCTGTATCAAATATGTCTTCAACACTAACTACATCATCATCTAATGTACAGCTGTTTCACCAACCACAACAACATAATATAAGAACTACCTTATCTTACTTAACTTCGTCAACACCAACCACATCTAAAATTCCTCTACGTCAGTATCTGCAATTCCAGCATCAGTTACCACTGACAAGTATAAAAGTATGATTTCTACAACAACATCTACAACTATATTTACGTATGATTTCTACAACATCTACAATATGTTTACGGCAACAAAATAAACTTCAACAACCACCGTATGGCAAACCCAGCAGGTGGCAGCACCTCATTAGTACGCCAACTACCCACCAGATGGCAGGTTGCGCAAGACTTAAAGTTTTGAAATTTAGCAGCCAACTGACACCTGCAACTGCATAGAGGATTTCCAATTTTTCATCTTCTGCAATACCTATAACTCCAAACTTTGCAATCTGCATGTCTGGAGTTCTGTTCATAAATCCACTTTAAATAATCACCCAATCTGGATAAACCAATCGTCAAATTATGCTTTCTGTTGCATTTTATCTATTTCATTTTTTGGCATCAATATATTATTTCAAGACAAATTCTAAAGACATTCATAAAATACATGTCGATCATACATACCTTGATTTTCCGGTGAAAGTTCTAGAAAGTCTTAGAATTTCATCCATTCACAGTGGCTTAGCAGCTTCTAGACCCCAAATGCACAAACTATCTGAATTTGAAAGTAAGATTCGCTACAGTATTCGAAAGTAAAGGTAATATATTTAAAATTCTTTTTGTTTTTTGGGTGATGATTATGTTCTACAAAACAGATTTACAAAATAATACATGATTTGAAAATTACAAAATAGTGCCGAATTCACAGACGATGCGACGGACGATGATGACACCGTCGCATCGTCGTATTCACTAAAGTAAATTTTGCATTAACGTTTGATGACACCACGTTGGCCACAACCTGTTACACTGTCAGTATGTTAAGTTCATAGCTGACGTGCACATTGCGTCGACACAACGCAATATAACAACGCAGTTATAAGATAGGCCCATATGTAGTGAGAGTGTATGTTGCCCTAGAATTTACTGTAACACCTGAAGGTCTTTTAAAAGTTATTCAGTTGGCAGATGTAGCCTGACGTTGACGGCCTTAGCTAATTACCCTGGAAGCCGACAGGCCCAGAGTCCAACCACCCAACCAAAGCAGTTAAGACATTATCACAGAGATGCTTAACTACAAGCTTACAACGTTGTTAGACGTTACTCATGGCCCGACCAAACTACAACCTTTAGGCAATGGTGTTTGACCTTTGAGCATTTGTTGGGCACCTCCTCCGAACTAGATGAAGGAACCATGTGCCCTTTCAGCATTTGCTGGGCACCACCTCCGTACTAGATGAAGGAACCACTAACCTCCTTGCTAGATGAGGGAACTACTACTATCCATACTAGGTAAGGGAACTACCCTCCATACCAAATAAGGGAACCACTATCCTCCATACTAGATGAGGGAACCATTGCACTCCAGTCTTGATGAAGAATTCTACTTCCGTTCGTACTTTCTGAAGGGTATTTCCTATTCTCAATGTTGGGTCATGTGGACGCCCATCTCCCTAGCTGTAGGATCACTTTCTTCTATGCCAGGCAAACCCCCTGACAGGAATTTTATCGGGGTACAAATTTTCTTTCGGGCCCCCTTCCCTTCTCCGTTATTCATCCTGTTTTACCCACTGCGGTTTTATGACATGAGCTGTATGGCCAAAATGGGTAAGGAAGACGAGAGTGAGGTGGAATGGAGCGCTCTGTTGATGTTCATTTTCTGAGGTCTCAGGAAATTCCTGGGTCCTGGTACGATGTTCCCCTGCACCCCCATCCCAGAGGCCCTGCATAGCCGGGTAACAAGGTGTTAGAGGCGCTGACCACATCACCCAATATGACTAGAAGTAGGAAGCTTTTGTCTTCCATGCCGGGTGAAGGTACATTTCCCGGGTCCTACCGAGCGTGCACGGCGGCCATTTATTTTCAAAATTCAATAATTCAAGAATTAGTTGTGTCCATATTCACTCACCTTTCTCTGTGTCAGTCATTTTTTAAGTTTCTGCTTGTTTATGTGTGTGCAGTGGCACGACACATACGTGCGCAACCCAGCTTAATATATATATATATATATATATATATATATATATATATATATATAACTGTCAAGAGTAAAATAATGGCTTTCACTTCCGTCAAGTATTGTACGACAGTTATTTAATGCACGGCAGCGTTCAACATTGGTTTACCTGCCAGACGTATAGAAAAATTGAGTTGCAGGATTAAGGCTGCTACCTAGTACCTCTTATTTTTTGTTTACTGTTAGTATCCTTATATATATTTTCAGGAATTCTTTTAAATCTAAAGTATATATACCATGAAATGATTAAAGAAATAATATTTTCGAATAAGCTCCGTTAGGTCACCAATGAAATCATGCGTACGCTTGAACGAACCATATCATTGTACTACTTCTGTCTCGCACAAATGCTTTAGACCGGGGAACATGATTAGGAACACTTTTACTTCTTGTTGTTATTGCCAGTGATATCATGAACTAAATATTTTTTTTTTTACCATATTTAGATCAAGAAACTGCCACTGACCGCATGTGCATATAAATTATGAATACGGGCAGTGAACGCAGGAGGCAGCCGAGGGAATACATTCAACGAACGTGCTACAAAATACGGTTAATTTCTTCATAACTGTGATAGTTTTACGGTAAGCTGGAAAATATACACATGTAATATTTGTATATACATAGCTGCGAACTACTGGGTAGAAATGGGAAACAATTTGTTAGAGCTGGGAGAGACCAGGGTAGAACTAGGAAAGTGTTGAGCATATTGCATGGAAATGGGAAAAACTAAACACCACATATTTTTTTTCCATTAAATCGAAATTTAGGTAATATAAGTAACTAGAGGACATTAGTTTAAGTTTGAAAGGTATTGTTGATTTCTAAAATTGTTCCACGCGATTTTATCCCATATTATCCCCTCATCATAACCCTCCCTACTATTACTTATTTATTAGCATATTGAAAAAGAAAAATTTTCTAAATCATGCCCCCCTGGTCTAAATTATTTCTAACAAGTATTAAAAAAATAATCCCGTAACAGGCGTTTCTTCTTAATTTATATTTAATTTATGCGGTGTCCCTAAACTGGAACTGAACCGTATTCTGTTAATGAGGTTTTAACCGACTGATGGTCAATACTTACTTCAGAAAGAAAATGTTACCACCACTAAGGTTCCTTCAGAATTTCTGTATTTCATAAATCGTAAGGTAAATGAAGAACCTTAGCCATCAAAGCTTCGTCACATGAAGCTGCAGCCGCTGTTTTCCTTGGACGCTCGTAAGGACACATTTTTCTGCGTCTCTCCTTTTAATTTCATGCCTGGCACCAGACTTACCGACCAAGTCCAGGGTTAACAGTCAAGTTTCACACCCATATGGTCAAGGGTTCAAAAAACTTAACAGTTAGCTCCAGTTGTGGGGTTTTTGGATCTGCGGTGAACTTGAGAAAGTCAGGGAAGAGACTAAGTAGGAGGGTTACTACATATGCCAGGATCTACTCTAGGGATTCTGTCGTCAATGGCTGCTGGTTCGTAGTTGGTTAGGTGGGATTTAAGCTTATTAACTGCCACGGTTATTAATGCCAGTAATTAAAACTTGTATTCATGAATCACTTGTACAATATAACCCGGATACTAATACACTCTCGGCATCATTAAAGACAAAATTATGTCAACAAGGAAAGAGTGAATGCTTTAATAGGAAATGTTGGTAATAAGATCTTTTTTTGTATAATTTGTAACAGATAATATCTGATAATTTCAGAAGAAATAAACATCACAAAAGCCAGTGACAGAAAACGAACACGTAGGTAATTTCTTACATATGAAACATTTCATTATTTCTTAAATTTGTACATGGTGATTTATCAACTATTTCTGACTTCAAATTAAAGGGAATGTTGATTGATATCACTTTTTTTAATGCAAAAGATATGCTTTAGATTTTTTTACTGTGTAAATCATATTTTTAAATGATGTTTTTTATTTGTGTTTATGTGTGGTGGGGGGGGTGTTAAAAATTTCATCACATTTTTCATAACACCACTTGCACGTAATAACCTTCTACACTACAGTTACACATGGGCGACACCGTGCCACCAATGGCACCCCAATAACACGCATCCGACCTGTGCCAATGATGGCATCTCGAGCACCCACAACTGACCTATGAAAGTGATGGCACAGGTCAGCAAGTGTGCGCATCTTTACACAAACACACACACACACTAAAAACAAATAATATTTAAAAGTAATGACACAATTTGTGTAAGCAAAATAGCAAAATGTACGAACTAGTCATCATCCCAAGTAAATACGACGGTTAGTCTTGTGACACCTAAGATATTACTGATTTCTGCAATGGTGAATTTTATCGTTTTCTATGATAATGAAATATTTCGCAAGTGCAGTGCGCCTTCAGATAGAGTCGTATACGTAGATTTTGACGGTACGCTTACGATAATGACGATGTGCTTTAGTTACGCTTCTCTCTTGTTTTACTCTCCCATAACTAATAATAAAGTAGTACCACGTTGCCAAAATGCACCCTATATGTATCCTCAACAATAAAATCTATCCCCTCTCATTCTAAACTGTACATGTATACATAATGCTTGGGCACACGATCTAAAACCATCTCATACGTCTCTTCGAGACATTTGAAAAAAAAAATCGTGAGAAAGTTTATACAATAAATTTCATTCATAAATAAATTTGTCATAATCTAATTACTATTTGTTCTAACAAAAACATTTACAGTAATGATCAATAATAACGATTATTTGATATTCTTTCTAATTTCAAACATTTATTTCAGCTCAAGTGTTAAACTGTTTTTGTAAGTGATTATTTAGACTATTCATTTATGATTTTAATGCACTTGGAAAATAAAGAAAAACCTTTGTTATTTTTCTGCTTCTTTCTCGCCCCCCCCCCCAAAAAAAAAAATTATAATTGCATTTATATGTATTATTTCTTTACAAATTCTGTCGTCACGTTGTGTCTTCGACGGTCTGTTATTTGTTTAGATGATTTTAGTAGATTGTAATTCTTTGTGTTTGATAGCATTTTTGAGAGAAGAACCTCTAAGACGTTAATGAAAAAAATTTGTTAGATCACGTTGATGGAAGCACGGCAGTTCGATCCACGATTTTGATTGATTTTAGTGGGTTTTCAGTGCCGTGACACAGGGCCCCTGAGAGGAATTTTATTTGGAGGTAAAAATTTTCTTTCGGGCCCCCTCCCCTACCCCATTAGTCATCCTGTTATTATCCGCTACGGATTTCTGCCTTGAGCTGTAAGGCCCAAAAGGGTACGAAAGATGAGAGATGGGTGGAATGGAGCGCGTTGTTGATATTCTGCATTTTCTTAGATTCCAGATAATTCACGGGCCCGAGAATGATGTACCCCTTGCAACCCCCTCAGAGCCCCTGCGACGTAACATGAGTAGACTTTATTTGTAATGAAGCAGGTCATCGTATTTTACGCAACACACATCTTCCCGAGGGGCCAGTACACTACAGTTACTCACGGGCCGCCCTGCGCAAGAAATGGCACTTCGAGTACATATACGCGACCTATGCCAGCAATTGCACCCCGAGCACATACTCAAACCAATGCATTTATGATGTTAAAAGCGCTCTTTCGGTTATCATTGTCCTGTATGTGTGTAGAGAGAGAGATTCGTCAACACTAAGCTTGGCACGGGCTGCTGTCAATGACAACCCGTTCTCGGATGTGCCATTAATGGCACAGGTCGGATGTATGTTGTCGAGGGTGCCATTACTGGTCCGTGTGTAACTTATGTGGGCTCTTATGTGGATTTACGTGTCGTGTACAGTACGATGAATTGCTTCATTCCAAATGGATTCAGTTTATGGCAAACTATGATGTCTTTAACAAACAAGAGAAAGCGTTTCTATAGAATAAGTCAGGTGCTGACGATTTAAATGTGTATGTAACTAATTTCGATATCTCTCACATTTATTTCCATTAACTGTACCCAGCTTTTTGATATTAGAGTTTAGTCATTATATCATTGTTTATGAATTTTTTCATAATATATTTTGTACTCTATATTATTTTTATTCTTTACCTTGTGCCATCAATCATTTTCTTTGTATTATGAGGATCACATTGGAAAGAAGTATTTTTATATAATTTATATGCTGTCCTTGGTAAAATATTTATATATTTACACTGGGCATGAATTTTGCAAAAATGAATTCAGTTCACTCAATTATGTTTATTGAAGTGTTACTCAAACCACGGCAAAGAAAATGGAGCGATCTGCTGACCAGTAACTACGTCCGATAATGTTGCTTATTTCAAGGTTTTGACTTTGATAATTGTGATATGATAACGACCAGGTTGGTCAGGACTTCCTTGTATAATTTATAAATGTTGTGATGACACAAGCAACAGACTTTATCTGCCTCAAAGCTGTCGTCTATTTATTGTTTTATTTGTCAGTTTCTACGCAGCATAAACTGTTGTTGAAAATTATTAGAATATCAAATTTTTAACATCCATCAAGTGTTAGATTATTAAAAAATATACCTTAACACCAAATAACAAAAGATGCATTAAAAGAGTTTGCTTGTACTGTTTCAACAAAAAAGTATGCTATAACTTCAACATTAGATTGTAGTAAAGTGATACGTATTTTCAAGGAACGATTCCATTGAATCGAGAAATAGATCTTGCCCCCGTAATATATTGTACTTTACAATCAAAGTATCGCACTATTTTTGGGACTGATTCCAGTGACCTTATTTTAGTCATGGTTAGAAATGTGAAAGTAATGCAGAGTTCCAGGTGCTATAATCTTCTGTTACAGGTATTTCAGAAAGTTCGTAGCAGGAAGTACGTCTGTAGTGTGGTGTCGAACGTTAAATAGGAATACAAACGGCAACAGACCTTTGGATCCTCTCCAGGCTGTCGTTGATAAGAGAAGAGGTCGCAAACAAAGCTTGGTGTTAGAAGAATATAATGGCTGTCACAAGACCTGGAGAGAAATATCTGTACTCAGTAATTATAGATATGATGGCGCAGCGGCATAGCCTTAAAGAGCTCCCTAAACTGAGACTCAGAACCTTTGACAGTTATTAATACCTGCATGAAATTCTACCTTGATCTCTTTTCTGTATTAAGTTTCGGATATCCAGTTGGTTCCCATGGGAACTGTTTCTCAAGCCGAGAATCATCTTAGTTGGTCGCCGCTGTACTCTCTCTTCTGTCGTCTTGGTAGCTTCCATAAATAGCAATGCAGGT
This sequence comes from Panulirus argus, assembly GCA_038088735.1. Classification (NCBI taxonomy): domain Eukaryota; kingdom Metazoa; phylum Arthropoda; class Malacostraca; order Decapoda; family Palinuridae; genus Panulirus; species Panulirus argus. Next base: position 1,147 of record JAYMFT010162250.1, on the reverse strand, counting down.
GCCTGACCCTTCGCTACGTGTGACGTTGTGAGCCAGCAACAGTAACAGGATGTAGCAGAGCCACATAGTGTGGACAGACGGAACGCCAAGGGAAGATAGTGAGAAACCGTCTTAGGGAAAATTTTAAGGACAAAAACGACAGAGGAAATCTAGGGTGTTGATAATGGTTGGGTGGATGAGGCAAATGACCAGCGTGGCACCGATGCCACATAATAGATAAGTTGATAGAAACGGCCAGGTTGTCCTTTTAGTTAGTGGTAGGTAGACAATAATGACATGAATTCTCACTCTGGAAGTGGGGAAATTGTGTTAAAAGAATGTGGCTTAATAGGGGGAACTGTTCTTGAGCCAAGTCAGCAGCTCCGGAAGCCGACGCTGACGACCTTACATTTAACGTTTTAAACTTTTTTGTCGAGTCCCAAGGAGGAACCTTCTGTTAGATTTATTTGATATGAGTTTCAGAAGGGGATAAACTGCGTAGAAGGTGGAAGGAGTCATTCACCGTGCTTCTGCCAAAAGGCAATGGTGGGCACAGACCTGTCCATGTATGAGACTGCGGAAAAGGGTGTGCTGAATTGATTTGGACATATGGAGAGTATGAGTGAGATGACTAAGAGGATATACATGTTAGAAATGGAGGGAAAAGGGAAAAGGAGAAAAACCAAGATAGGTGGAAGGATGGAGTGAAAGATGCTTAGAAAGTTCGTTGCTTGAACACAAGCAGGGTTCATGGTTCTGATGGCATGCATCCCCGTGTACTGAAAGAGTGTGCCTCTGAACTTGCACCTGTGCTTGCTCGTTTGTACTCTTTCTATTTAAAAACCAAAACTTTTCCTTCTCCTTGGAAACATGCTTGATATATCCCATCCCTAAGAAGGATGACCATTCTGACTCCTCTAACAAGTGTCCTATTGCTTTGACATCTACCACTTACAAAGTCTTTGAATCCCTCCTCAGCTCCCATATCCTTAGACACCTCGAAAATCACAGTCTTGTCTCTGATGACCAATATGGCTTCCGTAGGGCGAGATCCACTGATGATATTCTTTCCTAAGTAGCTAATGTCTGTTCATCATCCCTGAAAGATTTTGGGGAGTCATATGTAGTTGCCCTTGACATATCTAAGGCTTTTGACAGGGTGAGGCAT
>JAYMFT010162239.1:0-12403 GCA_038088735.1 Panulirus argus | reverse complement strand
CTCTCTCTCTCTCTCTCTCTCTCTCTCTCTATTTATCTCTCTATCTATACATCTCTCCCCTTACCTCCCTCCGCGTTTCCTTATCTACAACTCTGATACGCCTTCACGTCTCTCTCCAGCCCCTCACCCCCCCGTACCGCCCGGCCGTCGCGGGAGTCAGAGTCCTGGACGAGGTCCCGCCTGAGACTTCCAGGAGGCAGAGGCCGGGACTAGATCCTGGCTGGACGGCCAGACATCCAGGAGTCTGGTCCGGTGGGTCATCGGACGCGCTCCTTTGTCACGCCAGAAGCAACACCATCTTTTTTCTTTTTGTTGCCCGTCTGATTATATCGAGCCAAACTTTTTGTCGTCGTTGTTCCAGTGCATTGATCCGTATTTTACTTTTTGTGTGAAAAATGCATTGTTGGGGGACTTGCTGTAGCCAATATAGCATCTTTCTTGGCCTGTATTTATAACAAAGCATTTGTAGCTGCAGTATGTTTTGCTGCGATGATTGTCTCCGGTTCACAAGTTGATGATAACCATCGAGATGGAGAACAAGAGGTGAGACGAGAACAGGAGAATAGACTAGGGGGGAGGCCCCAGGTCATGGATGTTAGGCAAGGTTATGTTCACCAAGCAAGATCACCGTGTCTGCCATGTAAGGTCAACGTCTTCCAGGTAAGGTCAAGAGTCACGCGTCACAATGGAGGGACAGCGAGGGAGCGACAGAGGGCCGTCACAGCCAGGTGATACTCGTCCAGATGGCATTTTACTGTTCTTTCACCCGTGTGACCTTGTAGGAGGACCCCCTAGAGACGGAGGGCGACGGGTGATGACCTAAGTTTGCGGAGTGATGACCGGAGTCTCTAGGGAGCTAAAGAGATGGCCGGATTATACAGGGGCCTGGGTTGATTACTGGAGTATCTATAGTGATGAACGGAGTACTTAGAAGTCTGGTTTACTGTGTGTGAGAGGTTCGGGTGATGGATGAGGGTATCTGAAGGAGAACATAGGGATGGAAGTCGTGTCTTAAATAAATTCTGTGGTGGTGGATTGTCTGCCTGTGTGCATCTAGGATGTGTATGAGGACTCGGGGTGAGAGCAGTGGTGTTAGCGGGGTGAATCTGGGATGGTGAATGGCCGGGGGTGTCTGAGAGTCTGGGTAATGACAGAAGCATCTGTGGCAGAGTAAGGGGTCTGTGGTAATAACAAGTGTGTCTGAAGTAGTTCTGTGGTCATACAAAGAGAGTGTACAGATTTCACCTCTTCGTCAACTAATAAATCTTTCTGGTCCCAGACCACAAGTATCTGCAATAACTTCTCTGATCTGATCCAAGCTTGCCTCCTGCTTTTCAACCTTATCAGTATATAGCCAACCCTCCAGGGGACATAGCCACTCTCTTTGTCTTCTCATTTCCCACTGTCTAATTCGGATGATTCGTTATTTAGTCGTCCACTCCCCAGGGAACGTATGAATTCTCCCACATTTTCCTCGTGCAAGGTCCACCAAGTTCCTTCTCTCCCAGCTGCAGTAAGACAAAGCATAAGGATCCTTAAGTTAACTTTAATCCTTGATATACTTCTTTGTCTCTCTCTAAAAACCCAAACATTCCCTTCTCAGAAGCACGTCTTGAGTCAGCCTGTCCCTCAGACAGGACATCGTTCTGACACTTCCCTCTGCCCGTAGTTCTGACTTCCACTGTCTCCAAAGTAATCAAATGCCTCTTGAACTCCCATTCTCTTAAACACTTGAAATATTTCATTCTCTCAAATCACCCAAATATCTTTCGCGATTCAAAGTCTATCCACGATCTTCTTCCCTATAGAGCCCATCCTTAGTACTCGTCTTAAAGATTTTGATGAATCTTTTTTTCGTGGCCGCTCGACATCTCTAAAGCATTTGGCTAAAAGTGACGCTGGTGTTAGCTTTCTAAACTTCCTTTGGGCTTCTCTGCTTCTGTCTTTTTCTAATGCATTGATTTCGGTCGTTTCAGTACAATAGTCTGATGAAGTAACGTCTTCCCCTTTCATCATTGGTGCGCCTCCGCAGGATTCTCTCCTACCATTCTACCCTCTTTCTTCTCTCCGTGAATGATCATTCTTTAGCCTCCATCCCTATCCATTCATGTCGACTATTACGATGTGCATATATCACCTCGGTTTACCCTCCCCTACTCACTCCAGTATTCGCTCTTTCACTCGCACTGAATCTATCTTCTCTCCTAATCTGGACGTGAGCAACAACAAGGAAAGGAGAGGCAGTGACCTGGTTAATTTCAACAATGTCTCTCGCTAATAGGTGGGTTAGGGATGATGGATGGGGTGCCTAAGGAGAGAGTGGGTAGCGGATAGGATGTATGGGATGATGATGGTTATTCTGTTGACCTGCACGAGGAACAGAGTGACTCTCGTAATAAACTGGGAATCTGGAGCGATTACTTAATGGCGTAGCTCTAAGTGGGACATCTGTAATAACCCCTCTCGAGTGGTTATGATTTTTCTTTCACGTGTGTGTGTGAGTGTGTGTGTGTGTGTGTGTGTGTGTGTAATCAACTATTCCGTCTCCTTAATTTTCTCAGCCATCATACATCTATTTGAACCCCTGTATATACTGCCTGCATTCACAGTGTCTTCAGCAGTTTATCCCATTCACCCATTGCCCTCATATTACGAAAGTATTATTTCATTTATTTTTGAACAAGTTTCTTGCCGTGACTTCTCGTTGGTCTGTCTTTGCGTCTCTCAGAGGACTGGTCGTTGTCGACATTGTCAGTCCAATTAAGATTTTAACTTGGTGGTTGGAATCAAGTCTCACGTCATTCTTCTTTCTTCCGTTGTAAACTGATACATCGAATCTCAACTTTTCCTGCAGCTCGCCTCTCTTACTTCAGGTGCCATCTTTGTTGCCCTCTTCTGGATTTCTTTTATTAGATTTTTGTGTTTCTAATGTTTCTATAAGTGGGGTGACCAGACGGAGATCAATACTATGATTTACGTCTAAAATAAGCCGTAAGGCGTTTATTGAGTATTTCCTTATCCAGGCGACTGAATGCAGTTCTGTGATTAGCCAACATAATTTGCTTCCTCAACTATTCTTCTAATGTGTTTTTTTTTTTTGTGGTCGGTTAGGTACTATGCTGACTCCAGATCACTTTCAAACAGATTTTTTGTAGTTAAGTCATATTAAGGTCATATTCTATTGTGTTCCTCCTTATTACTTTATTACTTCGACAGAGTTCCTTTGTAAACTGAAGTCATTTCTTCCTTTATTTTACATTTCTCCTGATTCTAGCATCGTCTGCAAACATGTTCATGCATAAATCACGTCCTGCTACGTCATTAACGTGTATCAAGATCAACAGCAGTCCCAGGACCGAGCCTTGCGGCATGCTGACCTCTGCCGCGCGTTCTCTGTTCTCCTCAGCTGAGATAATCTTCATTGCACCGAAGGAATCGTCACCTCACGCAAGCCTAGAAGTCTTCTTTCTGTGCCAGCCTACTGTGTAGGACGTTTTCAAATTCCTCCTGACACCCCATAGACAAACAGCTATCCATCCGTCAATTTTTTTTGCTTTTTTGTCGAAAATAAAGCATGACACATTCCCTTCGTAGTTTTTGATAATCATCTGGTCGTTTTGCGATTGATTTACCGGGAGTTGTGCAGACCGCACTCGTCAGGGATACTGGTATGCAGTTTAGTGCCATTTCCCGATCTCCTTTCTTGAAAACTGGCACGATATTCTGTTTCTTTATCTTTCTTGGCACCATTTTTTTTCTAAGTAGCCTTTCATGTATATGTGTGTAAGAGTATTTTTGTATGTATACTTTTATGGATATGTGTGCATTTGTTTGTGCATACGTGTATTTGCTTAAGTATGTGTAACTGCTATTTATGATTACTGTTTGTGTGTTATGGGGAAAGTTTTACACTCGTGTTGCAACGTCTCTTGACCTTATATAAACATGCCATGTCTTTCTTCCCGTGTGTACACACACACACACACACACACACACACACACACACACACCGGCTTCAGCTAGGTGCCCAACTATCGACCAACTCTGAGGGGTGGATGAACACCTGGGTTGGGTGTAGGCCGACTGCCACGCCCAGGATGTTGATCCATGCGGGCCCGACCCAGGGCGAGCCCGTGTCGACTCATGGTCAGTAATTCTAAACTCTACACGAAGGGGTGTTCTTTGAATTTGTGTGCTTGTGTCTGTTTATGCGTACATCTGTGAATGTATGTGTGCATTCGTATGACTTTATATGTATGTATATATGTGCCTGTCCTTGTGTGTGTGTGTGTGTGTGTGTGTGTGAGTGTGTGTGTGTGTGTATGTGTGTGAGTGTAAATGGTTCCAAGCTGCATGTTTCCCCCAATTGCCGCGTTGTGTCGTCCATGTCTTGCCCCATTCACCCAAGACCAGAGGTCCATTTCTAGTTATACGTAGGGAAACATAAAGCAGTACAGGCGCTACTGAGGATGGCACTAGAGGACCCGCCTTCAGAAGCGGCTGCAAGTCACAGGTTAAGTCTGAGGTTCTGCAGCGTGTCTTGATCCAGTGAGACCTGGGAGTTGGATGGGTTGATGTAACAATGAAATTCTTTTCATGGGAGGGAGATTCTGTCTCTGCACAGTCGTGCCATCCATGAACAAGGAACTCACTGACCTTGGCCGATGTTTTACATGCAACAAATGAACGTCCCCAACGCAACAAATCCTGAGTCATTAACACTGTGTTACACTGAACATACAAGAATGTATCTAACGGGCATATCTTCCACAAAGAAGATCAGCGTATCAAAGAAACGCTCATTAACTACAGCTACAGAAGTCCGTCTTATACAGACGACCAAAAATACTTCACACAAAACAAGCTCACAGCGATAGAATCTTCAAGCAACAGAACAACGCACGAATTACAACAAGATGTCAACGGCACACAAACAGATGTATTTGTACCACGAGACATCGGCTCTAGAAACATCAACCACACAGCAAGACGACAAAGTCAAGCTAGTCATCTGCTATAGAAACATAAACAATCTTAACATGAACAACCAGTTATACAAGAGAATGAAGACATCACAGGAATCCAAAGTGGAATATGAACTCAAATTTCGCCCAGGAGACTGCGAGTTCCTGATCAACACGACCTACGTGGGAAGCACAACCTGTACACATGTCCAGAGGACTCACCCTACACTACGAGAAGACTCCATCAACCTATACGTCACCAAGAAGCACAACACTGCCCTCACACGAGAGAAGATTGTTAAATCTACATAGATATTACGCCGTGAACAAGACACAGGACGCCTGAACATTGCCGAAGCACTAATTATCAAGGAACAACAACCATCTTATGCCACCTCCCCAGCCAAGCAAAAAGAGAAATTAGACAGCTTGAAAAAGTCAGAAAAAATATGATTAATAGCCAGCTCTCGGTCAATTTTAACCGAATTTGTTTACAAGAACAGCTACCAACATATATATATATATATATATATATATATATATATATATATATATATATATGGTAATATTTAGATGAGAGCCGCACTAAGTGACGGGTACCTCATTCTTTTTTTTTTTTTCAGTGAGAGAGTTTGAGGAACGTGAATCACAAGCCAGAGTTTCTGTGATTTAAGAACACTGCGGCAAATCATGGTGACGATCTTGGGAAAAGTAATTAAGGTGGTGAAACTTGGAGGCTATACTGAAGGTGGATCATGGTCGAGGTGTGGGGGGTGAGAGCGAGTCAGGTAAAAATAGAGAAAAAAGTGAGTGATATGTGTATTGAGACAAGGAGAGAGAGAGACAGAGACAGACAGACAGACAGACAGACAGATATTTCAGTCTGCTATAGACTCTCTGTCACTTTCCAGCTTACAGGGACTGGAATGGCCAGGCGACCATGACCAGAACAAAGTGGCTGACGACGCAACACCTAGTACAGATAGGTACACACACACACACGGAGCATAACGCGTGGTAACACAGTGGTCGTAACACCTTTGTCGTGGTAACGCAGTGATAATTTAGTCAGACTCTTTGTAGAAGTGATCTTTGTTGTAACATTAGATTAATCTCGTGAGCACGACGGTATATCCCTTGGATATGATGGTACGACCCTTGAATGAGATGGCAGTACTACTTCTGGATATGATGATACGACCTTCGAGTGAGATGGCACGACTCTTGGGTATGGTGGCCTGGCCTTTCATCCTCGTGCTATAAGTCCGCTGTACCCCACGGTCGTGCTGTTGTACTTAAATGTCGTGCTTAAGGAGCCAGTAACATCACCCTAGACTTGAAGTCCCCCGGTAGGCTGTTGACTGCTCTCTTTAAACTAGTGACTGTGTCTGAAACTGGTTTCTTCCTCCGGGGTTTAAAACGATAAGAAGAAATTGATGTTTGGAAGAGAGAGAGAGAGAGAGAGAGAGAGAGGAAAACCCATATGGTTTGAGGAAGTAATACGGTCAGTTGGCCAAGAGAAATTTCCAGTCAGATCTCAGCCTCTGTACGAGATAGGAGACTATGAGGAAGGAGCTCGTGGACCATCTACGAGTGAGGAGGGAACTCAGACCACCTACAAGTGAGGGAGTCACCCATTAAGAGCAAAAGCTTTGCGAGTTAAAAGGAGAACCTAGGCTCAGGACTGGTGATGTGAGGCAGTAACCCGGGCGGGACTTCCGCCACGGGGCTGGACCATCGCCTTGAAAGACCTCTCAGCCCGCTGCAAATATTGTGGCTCCTTTGTCTGCTGGTCCAGCCCTTAGACACATTCTCACGCCGGCCCAGCGCCACTCAGATGTGTGTGTGTATATGTGTGTGTGTGTGTGCGTGCGTGTGTGTGTGTGTGTCATTGCCTATTTGTACTGTACGGGGAGGGAGTTTTCCATTGTTGGGGCTCCATCACTGAACATTCTCCATCAACATGTAACTTGTTAGATCTTCCGTATGCTGGAACGCAATTAATACTTCTTCATTCTGTTCATTTCATTCATCTGCCGCTCTTATACTTTAGAAGGACAACTGTATTTTATTTTACAATGTTTCTTGCTTGATTTCATGTTATGTCTTCTGGTTTTCTAACCCTACATCATTCGAAATTTTTTTTCACTGTCTACGGCACTAATCTGGGTTGAAATCTTACAGTTCACCCCTTACTCATCTCTCTTCCAAGATAGACAAATTTTAGACCTCTCTCCTTTCACTGTACCTCAGATTCCTTAATACTGTTACCATCTTTTTTACTTCAATCTGCACCTTTTCTCACAGCTCTTTGTGCTTCTGTAAGTACGGTGACCTAATACGAGAAGCATTTTCTAGTTTTAGCCTAAAGAAGGATTTGAAGAGCTTGCTTGAATACGTGACCAAGTGTCATAAAAAGACAAGCTTACCGAATATTTCTACATCCATATATTTAGATTCTGTTTTGATACTGGCCTGCAGACAGTTTGTCTCATTTACTTTTTTCTTACGATGGAGCTCTGGCAACGGGCAAGGGACAATTTCAGCTCCTGAGACACTCTCTCACACACAGATTTCTGCAGCTTATTTCCTGCGAGATGATACTGATACAGAGTCCTTCTTTCGTTGTGTCCTATCTTCATTACTTTACTACACTAACTCGGGTTAGGCATCATCAACCATGTATCAGACCAACTTTGGAGTTTGTCTAAGTTCTGTTTCAAGAGGTGTTAATCCCCTCTCGCTTTTTACTTCCTTCATTACCTTGGCATCACCTCAGGTGGGATTCCAATCCTTCTGGCAAGTCATTTACACAGATCAAGAAGAGCAATGGCCCCAGGACCTAGCCCTGAGGCACGTCACGTGTAATTACCTATTTGTACACTACAGGGAGAGAGGGAGCTTTACACTCGTGAGTCACCATCTCAAATACTTTTTGCACGACCGAGAAGACTTTTAAATCTCTGTAGTAGTTTTTTACATCCCTCTTAACAAACGTCTTTCTCAGCCTCTGATCATGGCCTCTGGAAACGCTGGTACTGCACCTTGTGAAGAACTGTTTACTGTCAGCGTCATCCAGCTGATTTGGAACTTGAAGGCTGTTCTCAGGTCGTCCTCCTCTCTCTTATCTTCTCTAAGGTTGACAGCTGTGTAGCCCTTAAGCTCTCACTGTAGCTCAGCTCTCTTATTATTTCAGGTATCGTCTTGGTTGCCCCTCTCTCGACTCTGTCTGTCGTATTCTTGTGCCTAATAGCCTCCTTCCGCACATCGTCTCTCATTTGTGTGTGTGTGTGTGTGTGTGTGTGATTACTATTTGTGAGTTACAGGAAGAAAATTCTACCCTCGTGTCTCTCCGTCTATCAACCTTTCTTTATGCACATATCTCTATTTTTACTTGACAGCACACACACACACACACACACGCACACCATAGCCTAAGCCACGTACCCATTTTCAACCCAGACTTCGTTTGGGGCGGGGGGGGGGGATGAACAGCCGGGGATGGCTGTGGGCCGACTGCCACTCTCAGTATGTAAACTCGGGCAGGCCCTTGTGTGAATTATAGTCAGTGACGCTAGCAATTGTACAGCGGAAGCCCATGTGTGTGTGTGTGTGTGTGTGTGTGTGTGTGTTAACCCATCTGTAGTTACCCGTTTTTACGGTACGGGAAGCAAGTTTTACAGCATATCATCTCTTGATCATTTGTTATTACCCAGCAAATCTTGAAACTTGTGTGCTGCCACCATTACAAATTCCTCATTCTTTTCATCGTTGTCAATGACTACTGTTATTCTACAAAAATACTTATGTGCTTAGGTTCATATTCTGGCCTCTGGTTGCTCTGTCTCTCCATCTCCAGCTTTCCCATCACCATCCTGACTGAACTTTGCCTCGAACGCCAAAATTTATCCACAATTTCTATTTCTTCGCCATTAAAGCTGACACTAAGCTGTGATATCTCAAACTTTCCTAAATTAAGCTTTGTCTTTTACTCGCGTTCACTTCCAACATCCTGCCCTTCAGGACGTCAACAGATGGACCCAATATTCTAGCCAGTTCTTCTTCTTTTGTGTTCAGCATCATGTTCATACAGCAACTGTTGTGATTTCCATTCTGTTCTACCAAGGTTCAGCATTACACCACCGTCACTCCCTCCTTGCTCTCATACCACGTGATACACCATCCATAAAAGACATTAGACAACCACGGTGACATCACGCTGTCTTATCATTCTCCCACATTCGGCGTAGTCCACTCGCTCACACAATCTCTTACTCTCACGCACGCATTACTCTCATTATGTGAGTTTTTACTAGCATTCAAAAGACCTCCTTGCACCCAACTGAGTCAGAAGTTCCCACAGATTTTCCTTGTTCTTTTCTTATCAAATGTCTTTTATAGATCCCTAAATGCTGCATGTGCTTTATTGGTTTTCCTGAAATTTTCTCCACTAGTCTAAATGCAAAGATCTGATCTAAACAGGTTCTTCCTTCCTAAGCCCACTTTGCTCTTTCCCTGAATGGGGTTCACGAATCATTTCAACACGATCAATTCTTATCCATCCCACTACATATCTTGCCAACTATGCTGAGATATTACTCATATGTGTTTCTAGAATTATTTTCACTTGCTTTATACAGTAGAAGAGTCACTGCTTTAGTCCAGTCATCAGGCAAGTGACCACTCGTTCCCATACTTTCATGTAAACTCTGAATGGTGAGGAGCGCAGGTGGAACCTATGATGATCCAGGTACATATCTCTTGCTAGCGAAACAAACAACGCATTGTCTTGGCTCGGAGTAATAACTGGGTCATCTGTCCACCATGGTAACTGTACTGTTATCATCTTAGTCCAGGCTGTTAACTGTACCACTCTTTATGGCCTTGGACCAAGTATGCAAGTGTCCAAATTATTATTAACTTGGGCCCATCAGGTCATAATATCATCTGCTATTGGTCCACATGGCTAGATATCTAGAGCTGTTATTACCGTGGTACGTGTGGATGACTCGACCACTACGACTCCAGCCGGTGTCACAATGAGTCGTGCCGGTAATTGTATCATTCGTAATTATATGGTCCGGTTAGGCAAGTACTCCAGGCGTAATCTCTGTATTGCATGGATAACAGCACCTCTCATAATTGCTTGGTCCACTCGTAATTTGCATAAATTCATGTGAGAAACAGTGCCCGTTGGCCACTGAGCCAGGCTTACTGCTCGTATTCCCATGTTTTCTGGAGGTAACTGGATCACTGGGGATGCTTTTGGTGCATGTGGGTCACCTCAGTTTCAGTCATGACTTGGGTCTACAGCCATCACCTCCAACCAGCGACTCAAAGGCGTGGTTGAGCAAAATGAAGCGGTGCTGGTGGTGGTGCTGGTGGGGGGAGCAGAGCCAGCAGGTCTTCGGTGTCATCCCCAGGTGATGGAAGGAGGCTGGCCAGCCGGAATCCCCACGCCCAGCTTCCCTACAAGGTAATGGGGGAGTGGGAAGTGGGGGGGGGGAGGACCCATGATGTTATGAGACCAGTCAGGACGATTTAATGACGCCTTCGGTAACTTTTTTTCTTTTTTTGTCTCTCTCTCTCTCTCTCTCTCTCTCTCTCTCTCTCTCTCTCTCTCTCTCTCTCTCTCTCTCTCTCCGGCCCCTCTTTCCACATGCTCCACCCCCTCCCCATATGCCCCCTTTTTTTACCCCCCTCCACACACACACACCACCTTACCCTCTCTCTCTCTCTCTCTCTCTCCCTTCCCTGCGCTCCCTGTGGTACAGACGAAAAGGGTGAACTCACGAGAACGGGGAAGCCGGCCACGCCACCAGCAGGAGAGGCGTCCCTCCCCGCCGCAGCCTCCACAGCAGCTTGTGGTGCCCGCGCACGTCCAGATTCCACAGCCTCAGGCACTGTGGGCGCAGAAAACACACACACACACACACACACAACACCATTAGTGACACACAGAGAATGGGAACTGGATGGAAATACGCGTATATAACTAGCGAATGAACGTATAGTCTCAAAACACACTTATTGAGTATTTAGATTGACTTATTCTGTAAGTAACCAATGAGTACATGGATTAACTCACTCGTAAGTACATTGTAAGTGGATGGAATGCCTCATATATGATTGTTGGCTGGATGGAGTTAGACAGACTGTAAGATCTCTCCGAGCCACAGATGTACTCACCGACATGACACCCAAGACAGTGTAGTCGTCCGCCATCTCATTCATCTTGATCCAGAGTACGTGGTGAGTGGTCTGTGGGAGGCCGTCAGAGAGAGAGAGAGAGAGAGAGAGTGAGTGGTGGTCTGTTAGGGGGGGAAGGGTAGAGGGTGAGAGAGAGGAAGGGTCTGTAAGGGGGGTCAGAGATGGATAGTGGAGGTCTGTAGGACTCAAAGAGATGATTAGATAACTGTGGCTGGAGATAAGTCGACTCAAAGAGATGATTAGATAACTGTGGCTGGAGATAAGTCTCTAAGGAACTTGGTGATTGTCATTATCTGGAGATTATGAGCAACACTTCTGAATCAAGACCTACATTAGAGTCCAACAAAGTATCTGTGAGAACGTACGGAGTTGCTGGGCAGGAAGTCGCTACTACAAGGGTTGACGTCGCTGCCGTTCAGGTGCTTACCGCCCTCCAGCAGCTCCTGCAGGAGGACGTCGTAGGTCTCGGGGCCAACAAGCCTGGAGAGGGGGTGGTAGAGAGGAGATTAGAGGTAGTGAGATGTGTGAGTTATCCACACGCCGATAGAAAGAGAGAACAATGTGTGTTTATAGCTGAAAGAGAGAGAAAGAGTTGCGTGGTGTACTGAGGAGAGTCGAGGTGGTTACTAAACTCAGGACAAATGAGACCTATTCTGGCACAATGATGTCCCCAGAATAACGTTCGCTCATAGGAGTATTCTCTGCAAATAACTAACTCTCACTTCCGACAGCGTCACGATACTAGAAACACGTCGAGCGTTCGTTTCTGTAGTGACCCTATTACAAGAATGATGCACAGGTTTGGTTGGGAGGGCGAATGGGACTGACATCACCCACCTGCATCTCTCACCTGTGGAGGTCTCTGAGCCTGACGTCTGAGCGGGTGTTGAAGGAAGTGTTGGCGTAGTAGGCGGACTGGAAGTAAGCGGTGAGGTGCGCTCCTGTGGTTCCATAGTGGAAGGTTCTGGAAACCTCTGGAACTAGGCACTCCCGACCTCTCTGCTGTGCAGGAAGCCGCATCCACATGTCCCAGTCCGTGAACTGTGGGAGGAGGAAGGGAATGGTGGAGCGAGTGGTGGAACTGGCCCACTGTGGGAGGAGGGAGGGAATGTTGGAGTGGGTGGTGGAGCTGACTGAATGTTGGAGACGGAATGGAATGGTGGAGTGGGATGGAGGAGCTCTGGCATACCGTAGGAGGGAGAGGAAAGGTGGACGGTGGAGAGGTGAAT
>JAYMFT010162228.1:0-12403 GCA_038088735.1 Panulirus argus | reverse complement strand
GAGAGAGAGAGAGAGAGAGAGAGAGAGAGAGAGAGAGAGAGAGAGAGAGAATTGTCTTTCTTTCTTCTTTGTTCCGTTATTTGAACGAACCGTTTTCACTCCGTTCATCGTTAGCTTTAAGCGCTCTCCTTAATTGTTTCTCAGATAACTATCGTTGTGTTAAACGACTCGTGAATAACAGGGGACTAACGTCAGCACTTGAAGTATGACAAAATATGCTACAATTATGCTTTGGCTTTCATCATTCTGGTCCATCACCTTCTGGGTTCCAAGGTCCCTTCTCACACTGGCTGGTCCATTACGATTTGTATCCAGTGGGGTCTCCTCACACTAGCTGGTCCATCACTATCAGTGTTCAGTGGTTTCTCCTCACACTAGCTGGGTATGATACCAAGTACTGTGAGATTCATTTTTCTTAACCTTCAACTTGAAAGCAAGAATTAACTTAACAGGGCTCTCGGTAAGTAGCTGTCGATAGTGTCTTTCGATAATTTGATTATCTTCCATCTGATACTAAATAAACACTTTATGCTAAAGTTGATGCATGTCATTCATTTTCTCTATTGATTAAGTTACAGTTGAATTAGAATCTGAACTAAAGGAAAAATATATGTTAAGAAAAGCATCTCGTCATCAAATTTCATTTTGGAATTCAATTTGAGACGTAAAGATATACAGAATGGGTACTATGAAATTCTGTCCCATCTACAGTCTTTCCAACGGGTTTGGAGAGAGCTAAGGATAAAAAGTAAACGAAAGAGAATTCCTAAGCCTTCGAAACTGCAAGAAATAGGATATTCCAGATAAAGGTCCGACGAAAATTCTTACGTTGAAACCTTTCGAGAACGTTATGATTTACTAGCACTGAACTCTAGCTTCCTTTATTTTTAGCTGAAGAAAAATTTTACGATGACGCTATGGGAAGCATCAAGCCATCCCTTGCCGCAGGTCCATGCCTCATTGGTTGGAACCACGCAGTAACCTCACGGAAACAACTATCGAAATCTCTGTAGAGCAGAGAGAGGGCAGCAACATCACGGATAAATGAGAAGGATGGCTAAAGAGAGGTGATAACAGGAGGAAGGCTTTTGAAGCATCTCTGCCTAAAACTATCTCAGATATTTGAGCAGTATTTCACACTGGGGAGAATGAGATCCCTGTGTAAATGGAAGAGCTACTTACAAGAAAATTATTCAGTCACGTACACAACACCGCAGGCTTTTGGGAAGCAGTTTTACTAGCATCATTATGTATGGTTTCCAGAATACGGTAGAGGGATAGGACAATAGTTAGAAAGCTTAGAAAAACCTCTGAGACAAAGATGGGCTGCATCCAAGAAGACGGGAAGGGGGGGAGGGGTATATTTGACATTTACGCATAGACGAAAATAAACGAGGATTGACAGGAGGAGTTATTTCCGTACTTATTACACGTCTCACCCACGTGTATCTGGAAGAGTACTCTAGAGGGCTTGAGCGATGAAAATACTTTAAGAGGACACTTGATCCTAAGATGGAGGTAGGGGAGCGGGAATGTTAGATATGAAATTACCGCAAGCAAAATTTGATTAAGATAAGATGCCGAAAAGAGGAAAATAGGGGGCGAAATGAGAAAAAGAAAGTGCCAAAAGATTAGTTTTATGATTTCGAGAGTTACGTATGAATTCATTAGGATAGAAAAGATGTATATTCTTCAGGAACTAAGAAATATGTCAGTTGAAAAAGATGTAAGTTCAGCACAGTTTCGTTTCAAAAAGGCACACTTGACTCTAGGAGGAACAGGTTTGCAATTATTCCGAGCGTAAGTAATGAAGGGATGAGGTTCAGGAGAAGGAAGGGGTTTCATGGTACGATAAATTACCACCCTGATGCGACAGGAATCAGAGAAACATGTATGAAATTCTGATCGGGAGGCAAAGGTTTTAGTATGCAGATATGACTTGGGTATACTCCGAATAATAGGTTGATCTGTTGCTGCTCTGTTTTGGTCCATTACTCTTTTCTATAATTCCTCCGGACTCCAGTTTGAAGAGCTGCCGTTCTTTTTCATATGACATTTCTGCTACTGGACACCAAACCTTTAGCATTAATGGATCTCATCTGTTTGCGATCTCTTAGCTGTTATACTGTACTTCAGCAAAATTCTGAAATGAGGTAGTATTCCACCAGTTCATAACCCTTTTGTTTTCATCTCTGTCAAGAATACAATAAAAAAAAAGAACATTATCAATGTTGTCTCTTACGTTCCAATTTCCACAACATAACGTGAACCAGTTTACTCTCCTACCCCGCGATGCCCAGAAAAACTTTCCTCCAACAATCTTTCTTTTTTCTTCTGAAAATTTACGTCTTTATCGTTATCGTTTTTGACTTGAGACTCCCAGAAATAGTACAAGACTAATCTTAAGATTTATATATATCATCGATAAGAAGTACAGCTGAAGTACCCTTGCTATGTGGAGTTTCCTTGTCAGTACATGAACTCGGATGACAGAAAAATGTACAAGAAAGAATTGTCAAATGTTTTTCCTTAGTCAGTCTGAGGACGGCCGGCCCGGGCAGTCGGCACAGTAAGTCTACTGTAATATCTGTCCTGTAAGTTCACAGCGAGAAGGAACATCAGTGATCCTACATCTATGGTCATTAGTCACCAGAAGCAAAGTGTTCTAACTGATCCTTCACCCTTTTGAGTAATAACTATTAACTGGAGGACTATGGAAGTCTGTTTAATCATTCTTCCCTGAACGATTTGAGAGATTATTTTTGTGACTGGTGAGCTGGACGATTTGAGATATCACGTGACTGAAGGGCTGGACAGTTCGAGGATATTTTGTGATTGGTTGGCCAGACGAATCAGATATAATTTGTAATTGGTTGGTCGGACGATTCAGAGATTTGACTGGTCAGCTGAGCGACTCAGAGATGTCTTATGGCTGATTCATTAGACGAATCAGAAATATATATGAGAGGCATTTAAGTGCTTGTTAAATGATAACATCAGTAAATTCCAATGTTTTGAGAAGCTGCAAACCATACTTGTTTATCTATTGTAATAATAAGAACTTTATCTCCGGTAAAGCTGGCTTTTGGATAATTTTACTTGGGTCATGAGAGGTAAATGTTGATTAGCAGTCTTGGAAGAGTTTTAAATCTTTGAAGAATTCAGTCATGCGCAAGATTGGTGACCTCATGAGTGATCAGTGATATGTATTTGCAGTGATACAAAAAAAAAAAAAAGTCAAAATAAGTGGGATCATAGAAATCTTATTCATTTTCTCAAGAACTTAAGAAAGTTTGTAAATAACTTCGCTTTACAGGTGTCTTGGAAAATGTTGCTCCGCTAAATTTTTTGAGGAATGTCTGTTACATAAACATTCCACGTTGTTCCTTAAGAAATATTGAAGGAAAACCGAAAGGAAGGAAGAAACAATGGAGGAGATGAAGCAAGTAAACAAAAGAGGTAAGAAGATAAATGAATAATGGATACATGAGTAAAAACCAATAGAATTAAGATAGATATTATTTGCAGCAAAAACACTGACATACTTGCGCACATTTCAGTAACGTAATAAAAACGTTCCCGGACGTCCTATCGCACAGCTCAGCAATACAGTAAAGGAGTCTAGCGATATACCAACCCATATCTGACAAACATAAAGATATCTTTATGAATAAGGCAACAAATATTTCACTGATATGACGTACAATTCCACGGAAACAGGAATCCACATTTCAGTAAGATAACATACATATGTACAGAACTGCAGACTCTGATTTCATGAACAGGAATCACACCTCTACGGATTTGCCTACAAATATTTCACAAATGTACCATATACTCTACGGGATTACCAACCCCTATTTCATTAAAAAGCCATAAAACCCTCTGGACTTTAATAGTTTTGTAAACAAATATATCATCTCTTCACCCCTATCCACATCCAATAGGACACCCCACCCCTCCTTCTGTAGTTTCTCTTCTCATTTACCTGAATTCATCTGCAGACTTCCCTTCCCTCCACCCTAAATCCATCGCAAACCTTACCTTTTATACGGCTTGGTTGTATTGTGTTACCCCCTTACACCCTCCGCTGCTTGTGATACCGCAGTACAATGCCTTCTCGAGATTTAGTTAGAAAACGTTTTTCCTCATTTACAGGTTTGCATAGGAAGGTGCTGAGGAGCTGGTTATGTCTTGCAAATTAATCTATTTTAGTTGTAATTTTTGCCGAATAAAATTTTTTTATTTTTCTTTTTTTATGACAACTATGACTGTAGCCTAAAGAGAATTGATAATGGTGATCTATACATTTTCTGTCTGTATGTCTGTGTGTCTGTGTGCCTCTCTGTCTGTCTCTATCTCCGTCTCTCTCTCTCTCTCTCTCTCTCTCTCTCTCTCTCTTTGCAATACTATCCTACCCAATCCATCACCATGGTGTCAAACGAGTTCCCTAACACCTTTCATGCAAGCAATTTAATACCACATGCCGACCACTCTACCTGTCTTATTCACCACAGACCAATGGTTTTCTCCTTTATCCTTCTGTCCCCTCCCACAGGTCCCCTTGTCTGGCGATAGAGCTATCAATGCCTGTTCTGATTCTTGACTGTAGGGACGGGTTGTAACAGATGAAGCCTTGGGGATGTGCATTAAGGAGAGGAGAAGGTTAGGAAAAAAGGAGAGGAAAAGAGTAATTGACCCTGGGCCTCAACACAGATGCCCCATGAAAACGAAAGACTCGGTTGTTCTTTGACAATTGGATGTTTAACTCACAAATCAAACATCAGATGAGAAGATATTTACTATGAATATTAAAAATGTAGACGTGGGATAAAGTTCGATAGCTGGAGTCTTCCTCGACTAACTCATCTGGAACTGTATTGCGTATCGGAACATATTTAGTATTTACTTTCCTGCTATAGTAGCTGACAAGGTACAGCCTAAAACATTATCAAATCAGGCTCGTCTTGGAACAGAGAGAAGAAAATGAAGAGTATGAGAAAAAATATGGGAGTAATAAATTTGAGATCTTCATGTTTTTGTAGACCTGACTTTAAAAAAGATGGAATTCGAGGATATAATGATGCATCATAATGGACAACCCTCGTGTTGCTGGTTTCTATGCAAAAACTATGGAAAGCATCAAGCAATACCTCGCCACAGGAAACACTCAGAAATCTCAGTGACAGCAGCAGGTGTCGAAATAATAACTGCACAGCAGAAAGACAGGGCAGAAGATTCAAGGCAAACAAAAAGGGACAGAAAATGAGATGTGATAACAGTATTAAGGCTTGTAAATATTCACTTTTTAAGAACAACCTCAGATATTCGACCAACTCTTCATTCTTAGGTGAATGAGATCCCTGTGGATATGGATGTGCTATTCCGAAGACAACTGCTGCAGCAACTACACAACACCTCTAGCTTCTGATAAGCAGATTTTGCTATCTTCATTATTTAGGGTGTCCAGGATACGGTAGAGGATATAGTTCCAAGTTTAAAACAATTTTGAGATAGCAGAAGTGAGAGCGTCTGGGGCGATAGTTATAAGACCTAGAAAAGCCTCCAAGACGGAGATGGGCTGCATTCAAGATGACGGGAGACGGAGTGGTCGATATATCAGGTATTTACTCCTAGACGAAACTAAACGAGCCAGGACACGAGGAGTTATTGCCGTACTTATTATACGTCTCACACACCTGTAGCTGGGAGAGTACTCGAGAGGGCTTGAGGAAGGAGAATATATTATGTGGACAGAGGTAGGGGAGGAAGGACTAGATGTGAAATAACCACAAGCAGAGTTAGTGGTATATATGATGCTGGAAAAAGAAAAATATTGTGCCGAAGAGAATAGTCTTGTGATCTGGTGAATTATGTATGAATTCATCAGGCTAGAAAAGAAGAGGAAACGTTAAATTGCTGAAAGGTGTATATTCATCAGGAACTAAGAAATATATCAGTTAAAAACGACGTCAGGTCAGCACACTTTCGTTTCAGAAAGAGTTTCATGTACGATACGTTGCGATCCTGATGCAAAAGGCATCATACAAAGACGTATTAAATTCTGATTAGGAAATAAGGATTTAAGTATACAGATATGGCTTAGGTAGACTTCGAATTACAAAGTGAACAGTTACTGCTATGTTTTGGTCCATGACTGTTTGTATGATTCCTCCGGATTTCCATCTGAACATCTGCCGTTCTGTTTGTTATGAAATAATGACATTTCAACTGCTGGACACCAGATCTTTAGAATTAATAGATCTAATCGTTTTACTATCTCTTAGCTGCTCTATTTCAGTTCGAGAGACCTCCCAAATTAATAAATGGTGTTTCGAGTTCCCTCTGAAACACTCCATTGGCCTCGTTAAACTATACACACATCATTACATTATTATCACTGACTTAGCAAGATGTCGCCTTCCACCACAGTATAACCCTTAAGACTGTTAAGAAAGCAAACAAAAAAAAATAAAAATCATATCTCAAGGTTGTCTCGAGCGTTCCAGTTTCCAAAACATAGCGAGAACCAATTTACTCTCCTTCCCCGCGGTACCCAGACAAACTTTCCTCCAACAATTTTTCTTCTGACAATTTATCGTCTTTATCGTCTTTGGCTTGACATTCCCGGAAATAGTACAAAACTTTTTTTATGAATTTTATGTTTTATCGATAAGAAGAACAGCTGAAGTATCCTTGCTATGTGGTGTTTCCTAGACAGTACATGAAATCGGATGACAGAAAAATGTACAAGAAAGAACTGTCGAATATTTTTTTCACTAAGTCAGAGGACGGCCGGCCCGTGCAGTTGACGCAGAAAGTCTATTGTAATATTTATCTTGTAAGTTCACAGCGGGAAAGAACACCAATTATCATACTTTTCTGGTCATTAGTTATCTGAAGCGAAGAGCATTTACTGATCCCTCAAACTTTTGATTAATAACTGTTATCTGGAGGACTGTGGAAGACTGTTTAAACTTTCTTCCCTAAACGATTTGATAGATTATTTGTAACTGGTCAGCTGGACGATTTGAGATATCACGTGACTGATAGGCTGGACGATTTAAAGATAATTTGTGATTGGTTGGCCACACAGTTTAGATATAATTTGCAATTAGTTGGTTGGACGATTCAGAGATCTGACTGGTTATCTGAGCGAATCAGAGATGTCTTATGGATGATTAATTAGACATTAAATAGGAATTTAAGTGCTAATTGGATGATAACATCAATAAATTTCAATCTTTTGGGGAACGGCCAACTTGAATTGTGTATTTGGTGTCAGAAAACTTCTCATTCTATTTACAGGTTTGCAAAGGAACGTGCTGAGGAGCTGGTAATGTTTTGCAAAATGATATATTTCAACTTCGATTATTAGCCAAATAGTAATTGTTTAATCTTCTATGAAAATTATAATTGTAACCTAAAGATAATTGATAATGGTGATGTATACGTTTTCCGTCTGTATGTCTGTGTGTCTGTGTGCCTGTCTGTCTGTCTCTGTCTCCGTCTCTCTCTCTTTTTGCGATCCTATCGTACCCAGTCCATCGCTAAGGCGTCAAACAAATTACCTAACACTTTTCATGCAAGTAATTCAGTACCACATGCCCACCACTCTTCCTGTCTTATTCACTACAGACCAGTAGTATCCTGCTCTATCCTTCCGTCCGTTCACACAGGTTCCCTTATCTGGCGATAGAGGCATCAGTGCCTGTTCTGACTGTTGGCTGTAGGGACGGGTTGTAATAGATGAAGCCTTGGTAATGTGCATTAAAGATAGGATAAATTTAGGAAAAAAAGGAGAGCAAAAGTATAATAACCCTGGGGCTCAACACAGATGCCCTAAAAAAATGAAAGACTCAGTTGTTCTTCGACGATTGGTGAATTAACCCAACAATTAAACATTAAATGAAAAGATATTTCTTGTAATTTCTGCATACGTAGACGTGGGATAAAGATCGACGGCTGGAGTCTTTCTCGACTAACTCGTGTGGAACTCTATTACATATCGGAACATATTTGACAAGGCAGACCCTATGACATGCTATTATCAGTCCCATCATGGAAGAGAGAAAAAACTTAGAGTATGAGAAAAATATATGGGAGTAATCAGATTGAGCTTTTCTTGTGTTTGTAGACCTGAGTTTTGAAAAGGTGGTGTTTATGGGAAAGTGAAAAGACGAAAAGAGGAAAAAACTTTATAAGATTCGCTGTTCGAGGATATAACGATGCATCAAAATGGTTCATCCTAGTGTGGTTGGTCTCTATGCAAAAAGCTATAGGAAGCATCAAGCAATCCCTTGCCGCAGGTCCAGGCCTTTTTGGTCAGAAACAAGCGGAAATCTCACAGAAGCAACTGTCGCAATGCTATCTGTAGAGCAGAGACTTGGACAAGATGTCTCAGTGGGGTACACGGAATCTAGTTAAGTTTAATGCCTCCAAGACCCAATTTCTACCTATCTCTATATTGAAAACTCCTCACAGCTCTCGTCTCTCCTTTGACGGTTCTGTAATTTCACCTTTTGACTCAGTGAACATACTCGGTATTACTGTAACATTCACTCTTTCTTGGAAACCCCACATTATTGGAATAGTTAAGTCTGCCTTTAAGAAACTGGGTGTTCTGTTTAGATGTAAAATTTTCTCTTCTGAACAGTTGCTCCATTTATGCAAGGGATTGATTCGTTCTTGTATGGAGTGCTTCTCTCACAATTGGAGTGGTTCTATCTCTGTTTCCTTACTTGACAGAGTTGAGTCGAAAGCGGTCTGACTTATTAACTGTCCGAGGCTAACTTCTAAACCTGACCCCCCCTGCCCTACGCCGCAATGCTGGTTCACTTTCCCTTTTCTGTAGATATTACGTTGGATTTTGTTCCCGAGTGCTGGCTGCGTGTGTGCCCCCACCACTAGCTAGACCATGCAATACTCGGCAAGCTGCTGCGTCACATGATTATTATGTGGCCATCGGCAACTCAAGGGTGTGCCGTACTGATAATTGCTTCTTTCCCTACACGTCGAAGTTTTCGTACTCTCTACCTTCTCACGCCTTTCCCAGTAACTATGACATGGTTCAGTTCAAAAGACAGGTCTTTCAGTTTCCCGAGAATTCGTAAATACTTTCCCTCTTTTTTTTCCGAATCTTAATTCTCTCTATATTTCAATTAGGGCCCGGCCTTGATGTGGACTTTTGTCCGGGACTGTAGCCTTCGACATTAAAAAGATTCACAGGAACAGAAAGGGATAGCTGAAGAGAGGTGATAATAGGAGGAAGGCTTTTATAGCTACTCAGTCTAATAACAATCTCAGATATTCGAGCAGTATTTCATACTGGGACAAATGAGACTCCTGTCGATATGGAAGAGCAACGCACAAGAAAATTATTGTAGCAAGCACACAGCACCTCTAGCTTTTGGGAAGCTTTTGGGGTGTCCAGGATATGGTTGAGGGTATAGTTTTCATTCGCAAAGAATTTCGAGAAAGAAAAAGTGAGATTGATGGAGTGATAATTAGAAGACTTAGAAAAGCCTCTAAAATAGAGCTGGGCTGCATCTTTGCGTGCATCCAAGAAGACGGTGGGGGAGGTGGGGGGGGGGGATGCATTAGGTATTTACGCATAGGCGAAAGTAATCGAGGAATGACAGGAGGAGTTATTGCCGTGCTCATGATACGTCTCACCCTACTGTAGCTGGGAGAGTACTCGAGATGGCTTGAGCGATGAAAATACATGAAGAGGACACTTGCTCATAAGATGGACATAAGGGAGCGGGAAGACAAGATGTGGAATCACCACAAGTATAGTCAGAAGAAAATATGATGCCAAAAAAGAGGAAAATATGATGCCGAAAAGAGGGAAATAAAGTGTCGAAAAGAGAAGTCTTTTGATTTCAAGAGTTACATATGAATTCATCTGGATGGAAAAGAAGAGGAGACGTTAACTGCAGAAAAAAGTATATTTTTCAAGAACTAAGAAATACATCAGTTGGAAAAGACTTCGGTTCAGCACACTCTCGTTTCAGAAAGGCACACTTGACTCTATGATGAACAGGTTTGTAAATACTCCGACCTTAAATAATGAAGGGATGTGATTTAGGAGAGGGAATGAGTTTCATGGTACGATACGTTACCACCACCTTGATGTTACGGGCAATAGAGAAAGCTTTATGAAATTCTAGTTAGGAGATGAGGATTTAGGTATGCAAATATACCTTAGGTAGATTCCAATTACAGAGTGAATAATTGATTCTTTTTTGTGGTCAATGAATGGTTCTATGATTCCTCCGGACTGAACACATGCAGTTCTGTTTGTTATATCATGATTACATTTCAACTGCTGGACATCAGATCCTTAAAGTTAATTCTTCTAATTTGTTTGCAACATCTTAGCTTTTCTACTGTAGTTCAGTAGAGCTATGAAATGAACAGATGGTACTTTTTGTTACCCTCTGAAACACTATAATTGCCGCGCTAAACTATACACGCATAATTACATAATTATCACTGACTGAGCAAGAGGTTGTCTTCCACTTCTTCCTAACCCTGAAGTCTTTATCGCTGTCAAAGTAAAAAGAGATTTTTTCTCAAGGTTGTCTCGGGCGCTCCAATTTCCAAAACATTACGTGAACCAATTTACTCTCCTTCCCCGCGGTACCCAGACAAACTTCCCTCCAACAATCCTCCTTTTTTCCTCTGACAATTTATCGTCTCTATCGTCTTCGGCTTGACATTCTCTGATATAGTACGAAACTATTTTTTTCATGAATTTTATGTATTATCGATAAGAAGAAATGGTGAAATATCTTTGCCATGAGGTGTTCCCTTGTCAGGACATAAAGTCAGATGACAGAAAAATGTACCAGGAAGAATTGTCGAATGTTTTTCTCACTCAGTCTGAGGACGGACGGCCCGCGCAGTTGGCGCAGTAAGTCTTCTGTAATATCTGTCCAGTAAGTTCACAGCGGGAAGGAACATCAATTATCCTACCACTCTGGTCATTAGTCACCTGAAACGAAATGCCCTTATTAATCCTTCAGCCTTTTGATTGATAAATATTATCTGGAAGACTGTGGAGGACTGTTTATTTATATTTTCACTGAACGATTTCAGGAATTATCTGTGACTGGTCAGTTGGACGATTCACAGATATTTGGTGATTTGTTGGTCAGACAATTCAGAAATTATTTGTAATTGGTTGGTTGGACGATTCAGAGATCTGACTGGTCAGCTGAGCTACTTAGAGATGTATTATGGCTGAATAAGTAGAATCAGAAATATATATTTGATAGGCATTTAAATGCTTCTTAAATGAGAAAATCAGTAAAATCAATCTTTTGATGAGCTGTAAACTCTATTTGTTTATCTATTGTAAGAATAAGAACTTTATCTTTAGTAAAGTTGGCTTTTGGTTAACTTTACTGGGGTCATGAGAGGTAAATTTTGATTAGCAATTTTGGAAGAACTTTACGTCTTTAAGGAATTAGATCATGTACAAGACTACCTCATGGATGATCGATGATATGCATATGCAGTGATTCATAAAAAGAAATCAAAGCAAGAGGAATCATTGTAATATCATTTCTTTTTTCATTTTCAGATCTTAAGACAATTTGTAAATAACTTCGCAACATAAAAGCCTTCGGACTTCAGTAGTTTTGGAAACACACACATCACCTCTTCACCCCTTTTCACATCCGACAGGACACGCCTTCCCTCCTCTTACAGTTTCTCATTTACCTCACATTCACCTAGAGACGTCCACCTCAAATCTCTCACTGACCTTTTAGCCTCTCCTCCACTGCTTGTGAAACCGCAGTACAATGCCCTGTTGAGATTCAGTCAGGGAACTTTTCTCCCCATTTACACGACTGCAAAGTAACGTGCTGAGGAGGTGGCTGTGTCTTGCAAAAGAACCTATCTTAACTGTGATTTTTCTTTTTTTCGAACCAGTAATTTTAGACTTTGTTTTCCATGAGAACATCATGATTTTAGCTTGTAGAGCATTGATTATGGTGATCTATAAGTTCTATTTGCCTGTTTGTCTGTTTGTCCGTCTGTCTTTTTCCTTCTCTCTCCCTCTCTCTCTCTCTCTCTCTCTCTCTCTCTTTCTCTCTCTCTCGAGATTTAGTCAGAAATCTTTTCTTGCCATCTACAGGATTGCATAGGAACGTGCTTAGGAGCTGGTTATGTCTTACAAGAGAATGTATTTCAACTGTTTTTAGCTAACCAGTAATTCTAGACCTTTTTTTTAATGAGGACATCATGATTTTAGCCTAGAAAGAATTGATAATGTTGATCTATACGTTCTCTGTCTGTCTGCCTGTCTGTCTGTCTCTGTCTCTGTCTCTGTCTCTGTCTCTGTCTCTCTCTCTCTCTCTCTCTCTCTCTCTCTCTCTCTCTCTCTCTCTCT
>JAYMFT010162217.1:0-12403 GCA_038088735.1 Panulirus argus | reverse complement strand
CTCTCTCTCTCTCTCTCTCTCTCTCTCTCTCTCTCTCTCTCTCTCTCTCTCTCTCTCTCTCTCTCTCCCCCCCCCACTATTAACCTCTTTCCAAAACACCTTATTCTCACTAAAGTTTATGATAATTGCTGCCCTCAACTCTCATTTGGCCTCTTTTTCAACTCTTGCACCTTCCTCTCTACACCCTGCTGCCTTCTTTTATACATCTTCCAGTCATGTGCACTCTTTCCTTGTAAGCACTGCCCACATATCATCCTTTTCTCTTTCACTAGCAATTTTACTTTGTCATCTCACTACCTCTTCTAACTTGCCCACCTCCCACCTTATGGATACTACATACCTCTTGCCCACATGCCAGGACTGCTTCCCTTGATACCCCCATTCCTCAGCCACTCCCCTAGCTTCATTTACTCTCAACTTTTGCCATTCTACATTCAGCCTCCTGATGTTTCTTCACTCAAGTCTGTTTTCCAAGCTTGCTTACTCTCACCAATCTCTTCTTCCCCATGATGTCTTTCCCTGCCTCCAGACATCCCACCAGTTCCCCCTCTCAGCACACACACATCCAAAAGTCTTTAATTATTCATCTTTGTATTTTGAATCACCTATCACTAATAACTGGTCTCTTGCATCAAAATTACTAACTCACCCACCACTCCCAAAACACTTACCTCATGATCTTTCATATGGTCAGGTGCATAAGCACGTACAATCACACATCTTATGCAGTACACTTTCATTTTTACCTATATAAATCTGGAGCTCAGTTCTTTACACTCTTTCACACACTCCCAAATCTCCTGCTTCAGCTGAAGTGCCACCCCTTCCATAGCTTATGACTTATATTGCCTTCATTTCTGTTGAAAAAAGTGTTTTTATCTATTTTGAAAATTCCTAGTATCCTGGTCTAGTGGGATAGTGGCATGATAAAGCAAATAGTGTACAAGAGGTTAAAAAGAGGTACTTCACTTAACAGTGCCATGTCTCATTTGGCTGGCAAAATAAACAGTTAGTTCAGATGTTTTTAAAGATATTAGAATCTAATCCTTTGTTGGGGAGATCCCTTATGTAATGATTCAAGCAGTACATCTTTAAAAACATCTTAACTTACCAAGTATATTAACAAAACTCAGATTCAGTCATATTCAGATGTTACGTTACAAAGCATCATTCTGTGGATTGTATCATTAGTACACAGAGATAGGCATTTCTAGGCCCAGCGGGCTTCTTCTTCTTTCCTCCTCCTCCTTCACCCCCTCCCCCTCCCTCCCTCCCTCCCCCTCTCTTCGACTTACAAAGTGAATAAAGCTCTGTAGAATTCAAACAGATGCGTGTTGAAAGTTTGATGTCAGCTTTCTCTGGGATGGTCACATTTTTAATGTTCATACATTATGCAGAAGGACGAGATGCCATAGGTGCCCCTTGCATTGGTATTGTACTCAGTAGATTTTGACAAAAGTGTTACCAATAGTTTCTTGACACACAGCTATTGACAGTGAGTGCTTTTATCACACAATTTCCCTGTTTCAAAGCTTAGTAAACTTCACAACAACTTTTTATCAACTCTAGAGAGTATAAGGAATCCAACTGTACCTTTTTGATAAAAATCTATCAACTACAATATGTACACCCATTAATAGATAAATACCAAAGATTGATTTAAAGATACAGAGTGGTTACATGATCATCATGCCAGCCATGGAACCTGTAGACAACTTACCAGCGTGATGGCTTCATAGCTGATGAGAGGGTCGCTAATTTGAGAAGAACTGGTAGATGTGATGATGTATATTTATGTATATTTATTTTCATACTTGATTGCCCTTCTTCATTAGCAAGGTAATATCAGGGACAGACGAAGAAAGGCCACATCACATATCCATTCTGTAGCTGTCATGTGTAATGCACTGAAATCACAGCTCCCTATCCACAACCAGGCCCCACAGACCTTTCCATGGTTTACCTCAGATGCTTCACATAAACTGTGTCAGTCCATTTACAGCATGTTGATCCCCAGTATACCACATTGTTCCACTTCATTCTATCCCTTGGATGCTTTTCACTCTCCTGCGTGTTCTAACCTCGATTGCTCAAAATCTTTTTCACTCCATCCTTCCATAACCAATTTGATCTCACCATTCTCCTTGTTCCAACCACTTCTGACACATATATCCTTTTTGTCAACCTTTCCTCATTCATTCTCTCCATATTTCCAAACCATTTCAGCACACCTTTTTCTGCACTCTCAACCGTACTCTTTTTATTACCACACATCTCACTTATTCTTTCGTTACTTACTCGATCAAACTGCCTCATACTACATATTGCTCTCAGACATTTCCTTTCCACCACATCCACCCTTCTCCTCAGAACCTTATCTGTAGCCCATGCCTCACATCCATATTATATTGCTGGAACTACTATTCCTTCAGTCATACCCATTTTTACCCTCCCAGATAACATTCTCTCTTTCCCCACAATCTTCATTGTTCCCAGAACCTTCAAACCCTCCTCAGCTCTTTGACTTACTTCCGCTTCTGTGGTTTCATTTGCTGCCATGTTCACTCCCAGATATCTGAAACGCTTCACTTCAATTTAATCCATTCAAACATACATCCCAACTAACTTGTCCCTCAACTATGCTAAACCAAATAACCTTGCTTTTATTCACATTCACCCTCAACTCTCTCCTGTCACACACTCTTCCAAATAGTCACCAACTTCTGCAGTTTCTCACTTGAATCAACCACCAGTGCTGTATTACCAGCAAACAACTACTGACTCTCTACCCAGGCCCTCTCATCCACCACATACTGAATACTCACCCCTCTCTCCAAGAGCCTTGCATTTACCTCCTCCTCACCCCATCCATAAACAGATTAAACAACCATGGTGACATCACATACCCTTGCCACAGACCACCCTTCGCTTGCAACCATTAGCTCTCCTCTCTTCCTACTTGTAGACATGCCTTACATCCTTGATAAAAAACTTCTTACTGCATCTAGTAGCTTACCTCCCTCACAATATATTCTTAAGACCTTAATCAAAGCATCTCTATCATCTCTATCATATGCCTCCTTCAGATCCATAAATGGCATATACAAATCCATCTGTTTTTGAATATTTATTACACACATTCTTTAAAGCACACACCTGATCCACACATCCTGTACCACTTCTGAAACCACACTGCTCCTCCCCAATCTGATGCTCTGTACATGCCTTCACCCATTCAATCAATACCTTTCCTTAACTTACCAAACTTACCATACATGCATTCTGCCAGTCCTCAGGCACCATGATCCATACATACATTGAATAACCTTATCAACCAGTCAGCAATACAACCACCCCCTTTCTTGATATATTTAACTGCAATACCATCCACTCTAGCCACCCTTCTGCATTTCATCTTACACAAGGCTTTCACCTCACTTCCCTCTTGTTATATATGATACCACTTTGTATAATTTTTACACAACCAAAAGAGATATGTGGTAATTGATTCATTATCAGATGAGAGTGTAACTAATTATTGTTCAATTTTGAATTGGTGACATATCCCGCAGGACTTACAGGACTGAAGAATATGGTCACTTTCCTTTAGCAATTGTAAAAATGTGATTTTCTTGTTTGAAAAAGGATATATGACTCTGATGTCAGTGTTATCCTTGAACCACACTTTGACCTCAGCTTACCAATGTCATTGCTTCAGAAAAAGTTATGCATGATCGATGTTCTCTTATGTATTGTTACTGAAAGGAAGGCTATTTTCATTATTAAGTTCCTAAACTTACCCTTATAATTTAGGGCCCTATTATTATCAGGTAATGGTTTTCTCATTATCTTTAAACATTTTCCACTCTTACATTAATGTAAATCTTTTTGAGACTTTTAACAAATTTTTTTATCTCTGTACTGGCTCTTTTTCATAATAAATTTGAATGTGTCCCTACATTTCTTTTGTAGAGTACCTTGAATGGCAGTCTTTTTTGAGTATCTTGAGGTTTTGCACTTTTTAGGCCCTCATGTTTCTATTAATGATTGCTTCATTTCTCAGAAGTATGTTTTTTAGGTTCTTTGGGAAATTATTTTTGAAGTTGAGCCACATACTTTTAAGTGTTTTCACATCTGGGATTTTAATCCAGATTGAGCGTTCAAGAAGTAGAGATGGATTTCAGAAGGTTAAGATTTAGATTAATGAAGATGCAAGCAGTTGAAAATGAGAATGGGATAGGGACTACTGAAAAGATTTGTTGTGAAGGTGAAGCATAGTTTCACAAAGATTTGGCAAATAGCATTATCCCGGAAGGGTAACAAAGTGGAAGTGAATGAGGTGGAAAGGGTAAAAGACATATGGTTGGAGGGACAGAAATGGAGTGTGTGGATAAGGGGTTTAAGCACTGGTATATGTCTGGAATTATTCCTGAATCGAGACGCACAACTTAACTTGCATGATAGAAGAGGAATTTATTGACCTAGTTTTGTAAAAGAAATGATCTGATGCACATAGGTATTAAACCTAAAGCCAGAGTTACCAGACTCCTCATGCATGAGGTAACACCATGATTGGTAAGTCACCATCGGTGAGATTACATTATCATCAGTGGAGGAAAAGTAGCACAATATCATTAAGGAACTTCTTGCTCTAGAGGAGTCCATCATTTCCTTACTGCTGAGTGTAGTGCAACTATAAAGTTGTAGCAACCCTGTAAAAGGGGTCCTGTGTTACATAATCAGTTAGAAAAAACTGCAAAGCATCATGTAGCAAGTGCCAAACAGAGTACTATTAATAGATAATTCCCATGTTAGAATTTTTACAAGCATAGTGCATACTTGAAATTTAATTAGAATTTATCTTTAACACAAATGTTCAAGGTTATGCGAAAAGTATTTACTGGCCTTTTAAATTTGCAGGTGAAACCAACATAAGAGTGATTGGATCACGATGAGTTATACCATTGTCAGCATGCTACGAGGAATGAGGTCCCATGTTGGTGTATTTCAGACTGCATGGTCTGGTATGCATAGTCATAGGTTTTACTCTCATAAGCCTGATGTAATCGTTGAAAAATTAACAGGAGACTGTGAAGGGGTTACAATGTTGGGCTTCAGCCGTCCTGCTGCTAAAAATGCAATTAGTAAGAATTTGTTGAAAGAGTTTAGAGAAGCAATTGAAGATGCACAGCATGATCGTAATGTGAGAGTGGTTCTTCTGCGGTCAATGATACAAGGAGTGTTTTGTGCTGGGGCTGACCTAAAAGAACGAGCAGAGATGAAACCAGAGGAAGTTGGACCATTTGTTGCTAAAGCTCGTGCTTGCATTTCAGAAATTGAAAATCTTCCAATGCCAGTTATTGTGGCTCTTGATGGTGTAGCACTTGGAGGGGGTCTGGAGATGGCTCTTGCTTGTGATCTTCGTGTAGCTGCTGATTCTGCAAAAATGGGATTAGTGGAAACAAAATTGGCAATTATTCCTGGAGCAGGTGGTACTCAGAGACTACCTCGTATAGTTGGAAGTGCAAAGGCCAAGGAGTTAATTTTTACAGCGGCTGTCCTTGATGGAACTCAGGCAGCAGAAATTGGTTTAGTTAACTATGTTGTTCCTCAGAATGGGGATGGAGATGCTGCCTACCTAAAAGCCTTAGAAATTGCAAAGAGAATCATCCCCAATGGTCCCATTGGTGTTAGAATGGCAAAGACTGCCATTTCTCGTGGCATGGAAGTGGACCTTAGTTCAGGATTATCCATTGAGGAAGCCTGTTATGCTCAAGTGATTCCGACCAAGGACAGGATTGAGGGATTGACTGCTTTTAGGGAAAAAAGAATCCCAAATTATAAGGGAGAATAAAAGAAAAAATTATATACTGTAAACTCTCTAGATTTCACAATGGCAACTAATCAGGTAAGAAGGGTTAGTCAGTACAGGCCTTTGATGTGACATGATTGACCTTGGATGCTTGTGGCATGTCACATCCCAGCCCAACCAAAGGACCAGACTCCAATCTCAGATTATGAGAGGCGAGTTAAAAAAAGCATATTTTAGAGTACCATTTGTTTGAAAAATATTTGAAATTTCATCTTGAAAATTACCATTGACAACTAACAAAAAGATTTATATATAGTTTGTCTTCATATTAGATAATTATTGTTTCTGGAGATTATTGGATGCATATATATATTATCTTAGAAATATTGTAATATGGAGGCATCCCAGCCATTTTGGATGTATTTTTTTTACATTCAGGAACAATGTTTTAATACATATGGAAATTTAAAACAACTTTTTTTTTTAACAGTTGTAGTTTTGTAATCAAAGTTTGTTTTCCCAGAGGAGTTATTGTAGGAAAGCACATGCACTTTAGTATATGGGGTTTTGTATTAAACTCTGAAACAGGTTGTTAGTCTGTTGTATTGTAATTGATATTAAAATTAATAAATTGGCTGTTGTTATGTTTTTATATAGACCTCTTGCTGGCAAACTGATAAGATTCTTATCAACTGAGGGAATTGGCAAACCATGTTACTGTGTTCAGTAGTGGTATTATATGGAGATATGATTGTCTATTTCTTGGGGCACAACTATAACACAGTGAATTTTTTTCATTTTGTAACATAAATGAATTGGTAATTTTCACTTAGACCTCATAGTAGTACTGTCAGCTTTGAATATTAACATTTTGATAAACTGTATGGACTGGGCATAAATGTTTACAAAGTGCTGTAATTTGTGCAGGGATTTCTGGCCATGTTTTTTAACATGCATTTGTTTGTAAATTATTAATTTGCATTATAATTGTTAAATTATAGAGAGAGAGAGTGTACCTACGATAAGATTTAACCATAATAGCAGACTAGTGTGAAGTGCTTACCTCACGTCTTGCTTGATGAAAAAGATTATTCTACTCAGCTGCCATCTGCATGACTTAATCACCTATTCTTGGTTCATATAGAACTGATTTCAACCTCTTAAACCAATCTATTTGAATATTTCTGTAGTTGTTCCTTGTATGTTCTGTATTTCTGGCAGTATCGTGAATAGTTATTCAAGCTTCCTGGATGTCATATATTTTTGTTTGATTTATCCCCCCCCCCCTTTTTTTTTTTTATGTCATTTCTCGTTTTACTGAGGTAGTGCCAGGAACAGACAAAGAAAGGCCGCAACGATTCACATCATTCTTAGGCTGTTATGTGCAGTGCACCAGAACCACAACCAGACCCTACAGACCTACCCATGGTTTCTCCTGGCAGCTTCACATGCCCTGGTTCAGTCAAATAACAGCACATTGCCCCCTGTATACCACATCATTCCAGTTCACTCTCCCATGCTTGCCTTTTACCCTCTTGCACGTTGAGGCCCGACCACTCAAAATATTTTTCATTCTATTCAACCATCTCCAATTTGGTCTCCCCCTTCTCTTTTCCCACTCCACTTCTGACACATGTATCCTCTTTGTCAACTTGTCCTCAGTCATTCTCTCCTTATGTCTGGACCATTTGAGCATACTCCCTTCTGCTTTCTCAGTCACACTGTTCTTATTATTAGCATACCTCTCTCTTACGCTTTTATTACTTACTTGAGCAGACCACCTCGCACTAAATCTTGTCCTCAAACTTTTCATTTCCAACACATCCTTATCTATAGCCCATACCTTGCATCCATACACCATTGTTCCACAGTATTCTTGAATATTTGATAACTGTATTTTCTTGATATTTTTGCCTTCTCCATATTCTTTCTTCATCTAAAGGTTATTGGCAATATTAGCTTTAGTTTTAGAAATACATAAGTATATATGAAAATACAAATAAAACTCTAAAAAGAAAACTTCCCATGCCATAGTATGAGTAGTGGTGGAGACAAATAATACTTCATGTTGAGTCTTGGCCAGCCTCCAAGCCCCTAAACACTACTTAGGAAGAGAATGGGAAATATTATATGTACCATTTAATCCTTTATGAAATAGTATAATGAATGCGCATATTTTTTTTATGAAGTTTTGAAGGCAATGACAAAATATTAATTTTTTTTTACTTACATACATTTTTGGATGACAAGACATCATTTGTTCATTAAAGTGTTCAGTTTGTAAGGGTAGAAACTTAATTTTCTTTTGAAATTAATGGAATGGGGAAAAATGCACATAAAACATGAAAAATGTGGTGTTTAAGATTTGTGGTAAGATGAAGTTGAGGGGAAGCTGGTATTGCAAGGGTTTGCAGTGTTTATAGCAAAATGGAAATGTAGCTGTACTCTTGATAACTGGAGGATCATTATTTTTCTACTGTGCTGAGATAAAGGGTGAAAGAATCATATGTGAAAAGAACAACTTAAAGGCGCACTGACAGCTCTTGTGAATGGAAATTATTTGTTGATTATGTGAAAAGCTTGGATGAAGGAGTGCTTGTCTGAACATGTATGAATATGTGCAGTTTTCCTAGATTTGGATTGGTATAGGTAACCTTTGTGGAATTACAGTTTAAAGAGCAGCATTTCGTGATAGTGATATTCGTTAGGGTACAACTTCGTAGAACAACACCAAGTTTTCCCAGTTGTGACAGATTTGAAAATATCTGATTTACCAGGGAAATGGTGACAATTATAGAATCATAGTCTAGTTTACATCATGGTTTTGTGGTATATTGATGGTAAGCTCTTTTAGGAACAGTCTGTTAAAGAAAATTAAATTGGGGAAATTTTTGGTTGGGAACATAAGCTTCCTTATGACATGGGTTTCAATTATGCACACAGCAACACTCTACTAGAATGACAGCTCTCTAGGAACACAATCCCATTTTTCTGTTAGGATTCCCTGTATTGATAAAACAGTGGAGACAGTTGCTTTACATACTATTATTGGGTTTGAATAGTGAATGATTATGTAAGAAAAATAGATGATTTGGATGAGTAAAAATAATACATTGTAGTATAATTGAACGTATGAGATGTAAGTCTAGAGGATATCTAGTAGTAAAATGTATGAAAAGATGTACACCATAAAAAATATGAATGGATTATTGAAGGTTAGAGATAGTTCCGATGAGGATGTCAGGACATTTAATATTAAAATGTTTATTAGTCATTTGTGTTTGAATAGTGTTCTCAATCTTTTTTCATTAATGAATTTAGTGTGCAAAGTGAAAAACTGAAAGTAATGTAAGTCAATACTCATTTAGCATCCTACATATGAATTGATGTGAATGAGTTATAAGACCCTGCACTTGCTCCATCTCATACAAATGGGAAGGATGTTGAAAATGGTGGGTAGATATTACTGAAAGTACAGTGTATTTATAGTCTGTCACACTTAATGATTAAGCTGTTTATCATTAGTTCTGTATGTACAGTCTGTAGAAGAATGGAAGTGTAGTAATAAAAAAAGCTAACTGGAGAAAACATTACTTTAAATGCAGAAATATGTTATAAGCTTTGTAATGTGGATAATATAGTGCAAGATATAACACACCAGATAAAGTATGAGTTAAGACATTTAAGGATTTAATTGAAGAATAATTCATCAGCCTAAGTGGACTTTCAGTATGAGTGAATGAGTTCAGCACAGGACTGGGATCAGTGGATTGCTGGGTTGGCATGTGTATATATTTATATATATGTGGTGGGGAATGGGTGAGAATCCTGTATGGAAACAGTGCTGAAGCAATACCTTTTCTATGACGTCCAAGCAATTAATTCTACTCTATACCGGAAAGGGAAACTTCTGTTAAAACTAAAGTATGGTAACTACCTATTTGTACTGCCTGGGCTGGGAGTATTACATATGTAGGACCCCACCTCTTGAACATTCTTTACTATCATACAGCTGCCTAGATTTATGTATGCTGCCTGCATTAAACAAGTCCTCAGTTATCTTACTGCCCCTTTCTGATGGACTAACTGGGGATAAAGGTTAGAAGACAAATTTGGTAATATCTTAAATTTTCCAAGGAGCATTATTAAATGAAATTTTAACAAATGTAATGGAAACTTATTTTGTTCCTTCAATAATATTAATTCTTGGAGTTCCTCCTTACAGACTGGATGTGTTTAGAAAGTAACAAACCTCTCTGAATCAGAAGAAATTAGATCTTCAGATGGATCCAGAGCAACCTCATGATCAGAAACAGAGGTGGTTAGAGAGGCTTCATTACAGTAATCTTTTAAACCTTTGTAAACTTCCATCTTTCACTGCCTCCTTGTCTCATGTATTCCAACCATCCACTATTATAATATTAAACCAGTACTTTTAAACATTCTTTTTCTTACAAGCTTTTTTCTCACCTTTTTAGTCCTGCATCTTTTAAGGAACTGTTTCCATTTAGTATCATCCAAATGATTTAGACTTGAAGGCTGTTATCAAGTCCCCCTCTTTCTCCTATCCTGGACAGCTTTCAAGCCCTTAGGCTCTTATTGTAGCTCATTTCTTTAAATTCAGATACTAAGTTGTTGTCATCTATACCCTCTCAGTCAGATCTTTGTACTTCTGTAGGTGCACTGACCAGACGTAAGAGGCATATTCCAGTTTTAGTCTGATTTATGTTGTGAATATTTTTACAAACAAGTCATTTGCCATATATTTGAAGGCAATTTATTTATTTGTCAGCAGATTGTTCACTTCTTTCATAATTTTCATAGTGTGCAGCTCAGACAATAAATCAGGCACTGATTTGACTCCCTGGACCTCTCTCGCATGCAGATTCTTAGATTTTATTTCTAGCTAGGTAATAATCACACCATGACCTTTCACTCCCTCCCATCCTCATCACCTTGGACTTACTTGTACTGCAGCTCATCAGTTTATCTGTCCAAGAGTTTGTTCTGGTCCTTCAGTAGGCTGATACACTCATCCTCATTCATTGTTTCCCTCGATTATTGCATCATCCACACACATGTTTAGATATGATTCCATTTCATCAGGAAAGTCATTTATATACACAAAGAATAACAGTGGGCCTATGACCAAGCCCTGTGGCATGCCACTTGTACTGACTTCTGGGTTGCACCTCATACCTTTGTTCTTTGCTTCCTTCCAGTAAGGTAATCTATCCAA
The DNA here is from genome assembly GCA_038088735.1 of Panulirus argus. Taxonomy (NCBI): domain Eukaryota; kingdom Metazoa; phylum Arthropoda; class Malacostraca; order Decapoda; family Palinuridae; genus Panulirus; species Panulirus argus. Next base: position 1,352 of record JAYMFT010162217.1, on the reverse strand, counting down.
TGAAGGAGCCCACCTTTATTCTTGCCTGTAGATTTAGCATTTTAATCAACCTTTGATGAGGAATCACATCAAAGGCTTTCCGGCAGTCCAAGAACACCTACCCATCCCTCCCTTTGATCTAAGAGGGATCTCACCTTGTCATACAAATGTACAAGATTGGTTATGCTTGACCTTTCCCTAAGTCCATATTGTCTCCCAGTTTGAAAAATTCCCATGCAAGAAGTCATTCATTTGCTTTCTGATTATTTTTCCAATGTTTTACAAACTACACATATTAGCAAGATTGGCCTGTTGTTCTTTACAGTTTCTCGATTCCCTTTCGTAGATATTTCTTAAATATTTGCCCTCTTCTTGAACTTTTCTGGAGGTCTAGCAAGAGGCTCCTTGCATACTTTCAGCACATATGAGGAAATTGTCTGATTATGACATTTTTGTTGATTACCATGCATTCCAAGACTTGATACCCATCCCTCCTTGGTAATGCTGATGCATTATTGTTCTCCATAGTGTAAACACTCCATGCATATTTCCTCATTACCCTCAGGAATTCTTCCCTGCAAATCCCTTAGATTGATTAGTTGCACTTTCATTGAGAGTTTGTTCCTGATAAACTTGCATAAAAATTTTGGATTGTTTGCTTTTTCCACAGTGCTCTTTTCAAAATTCCTCTGCTCCTCCCTCCTAACTTTGCAATACTCATCACTCATCCCTTGCTCTGCAGTATCTTTCATTTGCTTGCTGGCTACAGTGCCTTATCTCCATAGTACATCCCTGAGCTCTCTCGCTTTATGATATTTCTTGTTGAACCACATCTCTCTCCATTTGGTCTAACTTCTCTGTTGGCCATTAGAGGTACATATATTCTAAATACTTCAGTGTAGGTTTCACAGAACTTTTTTTAGCACTTATGCATATTCTTCATATAGAACCTCTTCTACCAGTCACTACTGTCAAAGAATTTGATGATTTTCAGGTAACTGCCATGAATGTATTTCTCTTTGCCCAGTCTGATCCCCCACTTGCATTGTCCACCACCACATACTCAAAAGCAAACATTGCATGATTATTCTTTCCAGTAGGAGCATGGAACTTTATATGCTCTGTTTCCATGCTGCAGTGTGTAAGGTCAAGTATAGATGGCATATCATCTCCTCTAGTTGTCATGAGTTTGGTTAAATGATCATGCAGGAAGTTCTCCCATATCCCTTTTTCCTCCAAGACTACTTCTTCATCCAATCCATGGTTCAACCGTTCCTGTTCTGAGGCCATTCAGGAAAGAGATCAGGCGTATCGGGCATGGAAAACCTTTCCTACCCCTGGCTCCCATTCAGCTTTTATCACTGCCCGTAATC
>JAYMFT010162206.1:0-12403 GCA_038088735.1 Panulirus argus | reverse complement strand
ATATATTTTTTTTTTTTTTTTTTATCGCCTTTTCCTGCGTTAGCGAAGTAGCGCCAGGTACAGATTAAGAATGGCTGCATTCGCTCACATCCATTCTCTAGCTGTGTAATGCACCGAAACCACACAGCTCCCTATCCACAATCATGCCCCACAGACTTTTCCATGGTTTACCGTTGAATAGACAGGCAGATAGATTGATTGGTTTTGTAGATAGAATGATAGGTAGATTGATAGACAGGAAACAGACAGACATACAGGTTGATGAGATTCAGAAGCACACACACACACACACACACACACACACACACACAGCCAGTGGCTATCAGTGGAGACGGCCCGTCACATCGACCACAGCTCGGGTAATGATAGGCTTCCCCAAGAGGAACGATCGCTCGGGAGGAAATGCTCTTCCCTTCACCCATAACTCTGATTAGTGACCACTGCCACGCTCTGGATCAGCGTTTCCCCACACAGCCAAGTGTCCAGGACTGCCAGTACCTGGGTAGCTTCCTGTCGTGTTACCGGGAAGCAACGCCTTCTGATGTATTAAGCAACCTTGAAATGTTTCTTTTTAGGAAAAGCCTACAAGGCCTGGCTGTTGGAATGATCTTTTATGACTGTATGATCATGCCCGGAACAATGCATCTGAAAAAAAGTGTCATGACAGACGTTTAATGGCAAATCTCAGACGAAAAAAAGCTGAATGAGTTGCCAACTAAATCTAAAGCAGCTGGCACTAACCTGGAGCAGCATGGTGGCAATGAAGGTTCCCGACTAAGTGTGGTGTACCCGCCCGACCCACCGCCTTTTATACTACCTGGGCTCGACTATACCCGCCAGCCGTGACCTTCCTCACTACTTAGCGGTACACCTACCTGCCAACCACCATGCCCCTAGACGGCAAATATAAGGTAACTCACAATTAAACTGAAATAAACTGCAGTAAATGTATACACGCCTGCATGTGTATGAAGAACACAATTTTATACATTGTACAGGCAGGCATAATTCTTTTCGACAAGTTAGATGGATGTTGTCCCGTCAGACGCTTAATACCGAAACTTCAGTCACTTAGGATTGTGGTTTGTAGCCCCCATATATATATATATATATATATATATATATATATATATATATATATATATGTGTGTGTGTGTGTGTGTGTGTGTGTGTGTGTGTGTGTAATTATGTTTATAGTGCAACAGTCGCGTACTTCCATAGATATGCAAGACGGTAGGAGTTGTATCGTCTAAGAACTATCTTTGACATGTGAGGGATATTCATGTGCTCAGGTTTATCCAGCTGGTTGGTGGCTATAACTTAAAAACTTGTTGGCATTTATAATGGTCCTGGTAGTCTGTACGCCTAAGACCCAATTAATCAACTAATACTGGAGCTCCAGTAGGCAGAGACCTTTGACCATTCGTCTGTTAACCCCCTCCCCAGTGCTCTCTCCACTTCTGACAGTCAGTCAGTCAGTCACTTTCACTCATCCTCCCCATATGTCCAAACCATTTCAGCACTGTATTCAAATCTCTCTGTCATAGTCTTATCACTAACACATCTCTCTCTCACACTGTCTTTCCTTACACTGTCAAACCTTCTCACACCACGTGTTTCCCTGAAGCGTTTCATTTCTAACATCACCTTTTTCCTGTCTTTTATATCTGTGGCCCACAACTCGCACTCAAGTAGCGACGCTGGAGCTATTATGCCATCAAGTATACCCATGTTTTTGCCCCCCCCTCTCCATAAACTTTTCTGTGTACTTAGGAACCTTTCCTCCTTCACCGTCCATAGTTCCATCCACTGCCAAGTCCTTACCAATGTTTCTATAGCACTCCACTTCCAGCAGATTCCCTCCAGTCGGATTTACACTCAAACTAACCTCCCTCTCTTCCCTGTTGCAATTAGTAGCTTTGTTTTTATTCACAATAATTCTCAACTTTCTCCTTTCACACACTCCGAAACTTAGATATCAACTTTTGCAGTTTCTCACTCGAGTCTGCTACCAGAGCCGTGTCATCCGCAAACAGCAAGTGATTCACCTCCATCCATAATCAGATTAAACTGCCATGATTACAACACAACTCTGATGCAGACCCGCATTCACCTGTAACCACTCACTTTTCTCCCTTCCTATGCATACATACGCCTTACAATCTCGTAATCGCCTATGTAGAGGTGCAGCCTCTAACAGGCGGAGTTCGGTAGCACACACACACACACACACACATATATATACATACATACATACAAAGGTGTTCGAGGGAAAAAGGAGGCATTATAAAAGCCAATCCTCGAGTGTCCGGTCTCTACACAGAAACTGCGGGAAGCAGCAACCAAACTCGTGTCACAGGTCCAAACCTTAAGGATGGGGACGCAGGCAAACAACTCACGAGAACTAATCTCTACTGAATAGAGAGAGAGCAGCAGCATCACGGCGAACGGGAAGGGAAGGTCGAAGATGGGTGATGCCAGGAGAATTGATGAGATGGAGGGCCTTTGATTCCGCTCTAGTTAACAGAGAGGTGGAGGGTGAGCCACCCCAGATACGTAATCGGTATTCCATGCTTGGGCAAATAAAGCCCTTGTAGATATGAAATAGCAGCTCAAAAGAAAAATTATTACGGCATCAGTACAACACACACAGCTTTTGGGAAGCAGACTTTGAAATGTTGATTACATTTGGTTTCCAGGACAGAGTTAGGCCCAACATGATATTGTTATTATGGGGTTGAAATGTGGTGTTTTCAATGTAAATCAATACATACACACACACACACTCAAACACACACACACACACACACACACACACACACACACACACACACACACACACGCATTCACTCGCAGCTTCCTCCTTTCACACACTCTCCCAAACTTAAACACCAGTTTCTGCTCTTTCTCATTCGAATCTGCCACCAGCGCAGTGTCATCAGCAAAGAACAACTGACTGACCTCCAGGGGATTCACACCCCAGCATATTGCACATTCACGGACACACAGTGAGCAGTCTGCTGGGGTGAGAATCCTCTGGAGGTTTATCAGTTATTTTTTGCTGATGACTGCGCTGGTGGCAGATTCGAATGAGAAACAGCAGAAACTGGTGTTTAAGTCTGGGAGAGTGTGTGAAAGGAGGAAGCTGCGAGTGAATGTGAATAAAAGCAAAGTTATTAGGTTTAGCAGTGAAAAGAGACAGGTTACTTGGAATATGAGTTTGAATGGAGAGAACTTGGAGGAAGTGTTGTGTTTTAGATACCTGGATGTGGAAATGGCAGCGAATGGAAATACGAGAGCTGAAATGAGCCACGAGGGGTGAGGACAAGGAGGAGGAGAAGGGAGGAAGTACAGTGAGGAGAAAGAGGTCAGTGTCTTTGAGGGCAAAGATGAGTATGTTTGATGGTACAGTGGTCCCGTCGGAGCGAGGCGTGAGTGTGTTGGTAATGATATGTTTGAAGACAGTATGAGGTGTGAGGAGGGTTATTCGAATTAAATATGATGAGATAAGATAGAGGGGTGTGGTAGTAAGAGGAATATGTATGAGGGTGCTGAATAGGGTGTGCTGATATGGCTTGGACGTATGGAGAAGATGAGTGAAGAAAGGGTGACTAAGAGGGGTATACATGGCGGAAGTGAAAGGAGGAAGCCAAGGAGGAAGTGGAAGGATGGAGTTATACTTTGAAGGCTCGGGGTTTGAACATGCACGAGTTCACCAGAGATTATTGCACTCATATCTTTTTTCCCCGTTTACTTTTTGTAACTTAACAGAATTCATATTGATTGGCTGCCTTTCTGGTTTTTACAAACGATACGTATACTTTTGCACTTATTATTACCAAAATTCATTTGCCACCTGTAAGCCAGGTTTATCAGTTTATCTAAGTCAGTTTCAAGCTGCAAAGGCTCAAAATGTGTTTTAGATTCATTTCCCAGCTTTGTATCGTCTACGAATTCGGATATTTTACACCGGATCCCATCATCATGAAGATGAGTGACTCGTATAAGAAAGAGGACCGGTCCCAAGGCTGATTCCTGTGGTACATCAAATGTTACACGTCTAACCATTCTGAGGCTTGACTGTTAATCATTACACTTTGTTTGCTGCCACTAAACGAATTAACAAACGACCGAAGTAAAACCCCAGCTATACCGTGGGACTTGTTCCCGTAACCTTTGCCGGGGATCTTTATGGAATGATTGTTTTACTTTCATCATTCAAGTTGATTATACCATAGAAAATGAAAAGGTGTTAGCAGACATGAGCGATTTCATCGAAAACTGTTTATGACCGTACATCAAGTAGTGATCCTTTAAAGGCTTTACAATCTTGTCTCAAATGATGGTTTCCTTGTGTTTACCAACCACAGACGTTAAGTTATTTGGACGATGATTTCTGGACAGTGACTTATTTTTTGAATGCCTATGTAGTATTAGCAAACTTCCGGTCGTCTAGAACTTCTCCCGTAGCAAATGACTTGTTCCAAGGCGCAATCAAGAGCTAAACTATCTCATTTTTCGCCTCTTTCTTTGTCCTCGGGTAAGACTTATCTGGGCCTGCCATTTTATTTCCATTCATTCAGTGCTGATAGCATATCTTCAGACTTTGTCAATATGTTGTCGTATATAATCTTCTTCAGCAATGGAAAATAATTTGGGACATTTGTTGTGTCCTCAGTCATACATTCCGACGTACAAATATCGTTCGAGATCTTTGTCATGGCCTTGGTGTCTTGAACGCAACCACCGTTTTCTGTAATAAATGGACCTCTTGACTAGGTAATGACTCCCTTGCTTCTAAACTAACCATGAAACTCCTTAGCGCTTCGTTTGCTGTTTTCAGCACTATACACTTCATAATGATATTTTCTTTGACGTATATTGGCCTCCTCTTGTTTCAAGTGCAACATTTTTAGGGAAGATGTACTTTTCTGTGCCATCGTTCCACCATTTTTGCTTCGTTTTGGAAAAAATAGGCTTTATTACACATTGCGAAGATGAGTTAAGTTGCTTGTATATTTTTCGGTATTATTTCTTGAATTTCATATTGAGTACTATTACAGGCAGTTTTAAAGTTTCCATGATAACCAATTTATCTGCGATCACTTCTATCAAGATTTTCTCCAAATGAATAATTATAAAGCAGATCTTTATTTGTGGCCAGAACTAAGCGTTTTCTTTTAACTCTTGAGGAAGGTGAGTCTCACATGAACAGTCTAAACTAAACTTGTGCTATGGAAGTATGTATACCTGATTTAACAAAAATTTCACATTTCATCGAATAATACGAATGTGATTGTTGATATATGCCATGGTAGCACGTGTGGGCATTAGCTTATAGCAGGTGAAGCAGCGGAAGTTATTTGCATCTTTGAATACTTTTTTTCATCTAGGACGGAATATCCCATAAGAATACAAGATTACAAACCAACCCATGATAATCTTTTTAGGTTTAAACTTGAACGAGGAAGCCTGGGCTTAAAACTTTCCGCCTTACCTTGTAGAGCTGTTCTCTGTGGGTAAGCTCGACTCCAGCGATCAAAAAGTATCTTTTCCTTCCTCTAAACTTATCATGAACGAGAAGAGAGACGTGTATAGATAAGAGCTCCAGTCATGACTGAGATTGGTTGTATCAGTGACAGGAATATTTCTCCGGAGGTGAAAAATTAAAAACATTACATGAAACAAGAGCCCTTTGGTTACCAACCTTGCAGCCGGTCTCGAGTTCGCCCCCAAGCAATCCTGGTGGTGCGGTTGCCAGTCTTGCCGATGGCTCTTGGTCTCTGCCTTAGCCACGTTCATACCATTCCACCAATCCCCGCCTCCCTCCTGTTAGTCAGTGTTTGGAGCTCTTCGTGAAGACAGTCATTTCTTTTCCAGTTGGTCCAACGTTCTTACTGTCCATAACCTGCCTTCAGACTGGTCTTGAATTTAAGAACACAACCTTTTACCAGGTCTCTGCCTCTTCTAAGACCACTTCGAAATAGCTTCAGCGTTCGCCTGGAACAATACTTAAGTTACAATTAGCTGCTGAGCTTTTTCTAATCATTCCAACTAAGTGTTTTAGGAAATGCAATCTTGGTGTAGCTGTTGCTGTTGCTGACCGTGACGCACTCGTAGTTCGCTTCCTGGTTGCTGCAGTCGGCCTGCGGTCAACCCACTGGTTTTCCTCCCTTATGGGGTTCGTGGATAAATTGGGTATCATATATATATATATATATATATATATATATATGTTATTTAATGTGTGTGTGTGTGTGTGTCTGAGTGTCTGTGCATAGCGTTAATGAAATGGCCTTGATTAGGGCATCTAGTTGCCGCATCAAATATCAAGCATCTCGGAATCTCCCCAAAAAATAACTAGCATTTACAGTATCTCCAGCGAACTCTCAAACCACATTCAGTCTTTCAGCTGGTTCCTGGGATCTCGTTGACCACACCCAACCTCTAACTAGGCTTCCTGTCCTTTACTGTCAATACTAGCCTTTCAAGTGAGTTTTAAATGCAACTTTCGACTGGAGTCTGAGCTTCCCCTGAGTGCAAACAACTTTCCGACCGCCTCTCAGGTTCTCGATGACCGCAACTAACCTTTCAGTTGGTCCCCAGGTTCTCTCCGATCATGGCCAGTCTTTTGTGAGGCTTTCTTACGGCTTCTCCTTGAACACTTAACATTCTAGTTGGTTCCTGACCTCTCTCTGATGACATTTTTAGCTTTTGGCTGGTTTTCTGGTTCTCCCTAACAACATTTTTACTCATTTTCTTTTTTATCCTTTTCCTAATAACGCTCAGCCTTCCAGCAGGCTTCCGGGATCTCCCAGACCGTGGCCTTCATTTGAACAGGCACCCAGGATTTCAGTCCCTGACAGCGCTCAACCATCCAGGTGGCCTCCGTCCTCTCCCTAGCTGGTTTTAAATTTCTAGTTGGGTTTCGGGTTCTCCCTTGCACCATTCAACCTTCCAGATGACTTCAAGGCCTTCACTGACCACACCTAAGCTTCCAGCAAGAGCGTGGGTCCTCGCCTGACAACATTACCCCACTGTACTGGGTCCGGGGTTCTCCCGAAACTAAGCCGGCTTCTTTAAATAGATCCATCTCACAGGCGTACCCCAAGGCCGTGTGGACTAATTGCATACCTCCACGGGACGGGCTATTTCGCCTGCGCACGCGGGCCTCCAAGGTTGCCTTCTTTTTCCGCCTGACCACGTTAGTGATGAAAATTTGACGTTGTGGTGACTGACAGTGCCACAATGTGATCCTGTGGATGGTACGCCAGGTGCAGCAGTCACGAACGTTAGGTCTGTGTGGTGACGAGACGTAGTGCTTTACGTATAACTTTGATCTGGTAAATATATTCCCTGTTTACCTAGCAGTGCGCTGCTCTGTTGCATTTTGCTTTCGGCGAGAGAGCCCAACAATTAAGATGAGAAAGCAAATGAAATGAGCAGGAGATCCCTATGGCCTGAAAGTCGTTTATGGTGTCTAGTTTTTGTCCTGCTTGACACAGTGGTCATCTAATGAACCTTTCATTACGATCAGTGAGTGTCGGGAAATTGTGTACACAGATTAGTTAAATGAATGGGTGTAACTCGCTTTTTCTTCAGTGTCTGGGAAAATATTTCCTGTCGGCACCAACCCATCCAAAGGAGCCTATCGTCGTACAGTTACCTTTAGTACTTGTACAAGGTGTTCAAGTTTTTTTAACTGTTGATCATGACGTTACCATAATGGGCCTAATGACCTTAACAGTCCACAAGGCCAAGTTAACAAACACATCAACTCGCGTCTTTGAGGTACACACCACATATGTACTTGGAACAGCTATGAAATGCGTATTTTTACTTCATTGCTTAAAAAGATAAGAGCCATGAAAGTTAATCATACTTGCTGCAATCTTTTTTGTCTTTATAAACAAAATGACACACTGAAGCGAGTGCTGGACTGTCATGATGTTGTGAGTAAGATCTTATGCTGGAAGCATAATCCCATCCATAGAGCCTCTCCAGCGTGTGAATCAAGAGTGCAGCCGTTTCATTAAGCTCACTCACAGACCGAGTACTAACGAGTACTAGTTCACCAACAGACAGAGTATTTACGAGTATTAGTTCTGCACAGACCGAGTATTTACGAGTACTAGTTCACGCACAGACCGAGTACTTACGAGTACTAGTTCACAAACAGACAGAGTACCTACGAGTACTAGTTCATGCACAGACCGAGTATTTAAGAGTACTGGTTCACAAACAGATAAAGTGCTTACGAGTACTAGTTCACGCAAAGACCGGGTAGTTACGAGTGTTAGTTCCCGCAGAGACCGAGTACTTACGAGTACTAGTTCACGAACAGACTGAGTACTTACGACTACTTATGACGAGATTTTAATCCAATGCTGCCTGGAGTCAGGGCTCTATTTTCCCTTCATGAGAGTCGGTCATGAGCAGGGCATGTTTCTGTCCTCGCTGTGTCGGTGACTATGAATAAAAGACAAGAAAGACCAACATTCGCGAGCGAGTGCTGTTTCTCATGCCCACCCGAATTATCTTCGTGTCAAGACTCGTTCAGATCGTTTAGGGAACCTATCAGTTACTAAGACTGACAGAAAGAGATATCTGCAAACAGTCTCTGCAACGCTGGATAAAACGGGGAAAATTGTAACCTGTGTTACCCTTTGGCCTCAACAATGCTGTTAAAAGATGGCGTCGCATATTCGTCGTCGCTAATATGTGGAGTGTGTGTGGAAAAACATATCTTTGCTACATTTCATGAACACTGGGTGAAATATGGCCAAGTTATGGCTTTAAAGTCAAAATTGTTCCCCATGGGTGAATTCTGACCACTAAGGAATGGCCAAAAATAATCAAATAACAAACTGTATGTACACATGTGAAAAAGGAGTTCTTGTGCTAAACTGCATGAACGCTAACTGCAAAATTTTCAAGTAATTGCCAAACAAACGTCGTTTCACTGAACCTTGACCTTATAAAACAGTGGGTGTGGCTCATGTAAACAATTCAGCCTGGGTATTCTGCGGGTCACATGGAAAGGTAACTATTTGCACCCAATATTACTTTTAAGAGGATTACATTTGCAACGATTAGCGGCCCATAATGTAAGTTTTTGGGCTGTATAACCCAGTAGGGCAACTGATGGTTGGGGTAGAAAAGTGTGGAAAATATTCGGGGATGTAGTGCTTAATAAAGTCACTGAGAAAGCCAGTGAATATTATGGCGATTGTATTTATAAGAAAGGAATACAGAAGATTAGGTTAGATATGGGTCAAAAATCTATTGGCACTAGCGTGAAACCATCAGAGATCCGCCGGTATTTGTGGAAGAATAGGGATCGAATTAAAACTGTGTATGCAAAGGAATACTAAGGATTGCAAGCAACAGCAGATCATTGGATCCTTTCGAGGCAATTTGTGGTGGTGGAAGAGATTGGTAAATCTGAGATTTTTTTTAAGTCAAAGGATATATGTGCACACAGACGACCTGCGGAGAAATACCTGCAAATATATTATGTAACTACGGAGACGCATTTGATGTCAGTCATCGATCTGAGGCGGTTAGTTTGTTGGTGCAGTTCTTCAAAGTGTCTGCAGTGTTGCTTTCAGCTGCTCTTATTCGTAAATCATTTCACATATCATCAAACCTGTTGAGTGTGGTTTCTTCAGCACTGTTGCACATGATTTAACAGATTTTTCTGTCGGTAGTGCTAAGAGTTGAAGAGAAATTAATGTTCAGGAATGTTTTATCATTTTTCGTTAAGTGTGACAATACAGTCGCTAACAGAACTGTAACGAAATTTCGTGGTCATGGCGTGGATCTCTCAAAGCTCCATGGCCAGGGTTATGACGGTTCAGGGCATATGTTAGGGAATAATGAACTATGTCCACATGCACCATACGTTTACTGTAATTCACATATGCTTAATCTTATTGTGATTAAGACATGCCATCTTCAGCAGATGGGGATCATCATGGCCACCCTGGCTGAGGTGTCCACATTTTTCAAGTATTAACCCAAACGCCAACGAGTGCTGGAAGACAACAATGTCAATATCCTCCCTCACAGCTCCACTTTAAAGTTAGCGGACTTGCGTAAATCTTCAACGGCTTGCCTGTCATGATGGTTTAGAACGCATTTGTTGAGATTATCATTTATATAGCTGTTGTTGAAACTATGCAGAATACCGCACTGTGGAAAGGCACATAAAACTTGGAGACAATTTTTAAAGTAAAATCCCTTCTCCTTGCGACTGCGCAATTCAAATTTCTCACGTCATTCACTCTGTGTCGCAATGCCATTTTTTACATGCGCTGATGACGTCTGGACAGCTGTGTCAGAGATAAACAGTGATATCTGTGCTATCTAACCGTCGTGATGATATAGTAACAGTTGCAGTTGCCCAGGTTGAATTCGTTGTTAGCCCCAGACCGTCATTGCCTCGTGTAATAAAAAGTCTCAGTATCAGAACAAACTTACCAACAGATTTTTCTAAAGAGTATCTTTAGCTGTTCCCTCCCGCCTATATCACCAAATTAACCCACTTTTTTACAAAATTTCCTTTCTGGCGACACAGCACCATCTGCATATAAAGACTGTGGTCTCCTCCTCTCCGTTTCACCATGACTTAGCAGTGAATCCCTGTCACCCACATCCTCATCTCTCTTCACGTAATTCCTCATACATGAGAAGAGAGAGAGAGAGAAGAAAAAATTAAGCAATCATGCTGGCATAACAATAGTCTTCATACAGTCACTGCAGTCCCACAATTTTTCAAACCATGTACTTGCACCACCACCAGCACTGTCAGCTCTCACACTTGCAGTCCAGCCAGTATAAAAGCTAAGCCAGACAGGAAAGACTAGTGTTGCATGATAGTACGATGCTGCGCTTCGCAGCCAGTTTGCCGTGACGATTGCCTTTGAGTACCGTGGTATACGGTTAAAGAAATAAAACGGATATCACACTGTCTTAACAAACAACTGCGATATGTATCTTATGAGAATATATCTTAGAACGATGGCGTTGTATTTATCATCTACCGTAACTGAGAGACAATGAAGCTGTAGGCAGAAGCAGGTACTGGTTCGTACACTCACATCCAACATTACTTCCAACTCTCTACCTTCTCTCCTTGACCGTGGAAATTCCAGATGTTAATAAAGTTTGAATATTATTTTCCTGTCGATATTCTGAAATATTTTGTAAATCACTTGAATATACGTATCATTATAAAGGCGCTACATTTGTTTTACTATACTTGTCATGTGGATGTGGAAAGATTTTGCTTTCCTCCCTTTTATTGGACAATGGATAATAACAGTAGAACTCTGGCAAGATTTGATTCGGTGTACCGCGAGGATCAAGCAATTCTGAATATGTGTCGTGAAGGGTTTTGTGAAAATTACAGCGAATGAGTAGAAACGGGGATACCTTCAGCTTCAGCCGCAGAAAGAAGATTAAAACAGAGAAAAGTGAAGTTCATTATGTTAAAAAGCGAAAGAGTTTAGGGATGCTCTGAGAAAGAGATATAGACGGCCAGCCAGTATTTGAAAGGTGTAAGAAAATAAGGAACAGATACAGCAGGATATGAAAAGAGAAAGAGAGAAACTTTGAAACGATATTGTGGTAAATATGGGAGATGATACAAAACTTTTCCATACATTCATCAAATGAAAATTATCTGTTGAAGAGCGGCTAATCATGCAGAGGGATTCGAGAGGTGTGGAGGTTTATGCAAAGATGTGGAAGCTGAATGATAAGTTTGAAAGTGTTTTCACAGTGAAATACACCGAGGCCCAAACATCAGTGAAAGACACTAAAGCCTGAATACCAATGAGATGAAATGACGCGGAGGTCTTGAAAGCGTTGAAATATGCAGAGAAGACATAAGCAGACTGTTAAACGGTCTTGATCCATATAAAGCTCATAGTCCAAATGACGATTTTCCGCTTGTGCTGGAGAAGTGTACAGACACGCTTGAAAAGCCACTTTAAATGTTGTATGGAATGGTGAGGGATGATGGTAAAGTGCCAAGTGAGTTGAAGAGGGTAAATGTTATACGTATCTTTAAGAAAGGTGACTGGTAATTTGCACTGGACTTCAGTGACGAGTGTGGTATGTAAAATACTGGAAAAGATTATCAGAAAGCAAGTGCATGATTACTTTCAAAGATTTTACCCAAGCAAGTGACGAGACGGATTCAGGGAAGAAGTCATTTGAAACAAACCTGTCAGACTTCCATGAGAGACTGAAACGTGTTTTCAACAAAACATAAGATTGGCGGTTTTTGTTTATCTCGACTGCCAGAAAAGACTAAATCACACAGGAGGATTGTAGAGGAGCTGGATCTTCAGGAAACTCCTTAGATGGAGAGAAAATGACCTCAGTGGAAAATATA